>JWZX01001652.1:0-12382 GCA_001275005.1 Chrysochromulina tobinii | reverse complement strand
AGCAGGAAAAAGTTCTCGGGGTACCTAATCTTGTACGCGAGCAGCAGCGCGATGGCCTCGAGGCCGTTCTTCCCGCGGTCGACATAGTTGCTGCCAAACGCCCCGGGGCACGCGGTGAGCCATTGGGACTCAGTGGCAAGGCTCGCAAAAGGGAGCGCGCTGATGGTGGGTCCGTATGCATGTGGGGGCGAGGGGTAGACGGGGAGCATGTGTACGTGCTAGCGTGACGCGTGCGGCCCATGTCGCGGAGACTGGGGCGGAGAGCACGGCTAGGCGCTCACCCCAGGAAGAGGTAGTTTGCATCGGGCGGGAAGCCGCAGTGTTCAAACAAGCGCAGCAGGTCTCTGAACTGCCCGTTGACATCTCCAACGATCGAGAGCGGCGCTTCGAGCTCGAGGAGCGCTGGCTGATTGCTCATGATCTGTGTGGACTGCTCAATCAGGTATGTAACTTCGTCGGCCGAAAGGTTGACGGTCGAGCCAGGCTTCTCTGTGGACATCACGGGGTACGCAGCAACTCGAAGGAATCGTGTGAGAAAGGCTGCCACCTGTCGGTGGGGTGGCCGAATGGTCCGACGTGGCGACGCGGCTCACTATCGGCAGCCGATTTGAGCTTTTCAATTATGGCGTCAACTTTGGCCGCTTCAGCCATGGATGTCGCTGCTCGCGGGCTATAGCTGCTATAGCTGCTGTCATAGCTTCTGCCGGAGCCGCCACCGGAGTAGCTGGCCCAGGTTGTTGCCTTTGTTTTCTTCTCATCTTCCTCCCGTGCTGCCATCGCACGCTCTGCTGCAGCCACGCTCTCGGCCTTCTTGATGGTGGCGGCCTTGGCTGCCTGCGGAGCAGCGGCCGCCCCCTTGCCCTCGGCCTTGGCCGCAGCGGCCGACGCAGCCGCCTCCGAGACCAGCGCCGCACGCGCCACCGCCTCCGCACGCGCCGCATCGACGTCGCCAGCCTTCATCATGCTCACCAGGGCGCCCGCGAGGGCCTTGCGCACAACGGCGGCGGCGGCGTCCTTGCGAGCCTCGAGAGCAGGATCTGCCGAAGTGATCCTGCTGCCGTAGCCGACGTCGCCGCCGCCATAGCCTCTGCTGTAGCTGAAGCCGCCGTGGCTGGTCTTGGTTGCTTTTTCCTTTGCTTTCTTCTCATCTTCCTCCCGTGCTGCCATCGCACGATCTGCTGCAGCCACGCGCTCGGCGGCTTCGGCGTCCTTGCGAGCCTCGAGAGCACGATCAGCCGAAACGATCCGCGTGCCCCTCGGTTGTCTGCTGCCGCTGCCCTTCCTTCCGTTCTTCTTTCGCTTTTGGAGAATTTTGACGCTCGTGGCGGCCGCCGATGCGCCCGCGCCGCATCTCCCGGATGGTGCTGTTTGTGGTACGCTGCTGCTGATAGACCCCTTTGACGCTTCTTTCTCGAGGAGACCCATCACCGCCGTCAACGTTTTGATGTCATCGTCAGTCGCGGTGCCAGCCGTCAGCTTCGACACAAGCTGCGCGTTTATGGCGAGAAGCGTCTCACGATCCGCCATGCACAAATGACGAGCACCCCGCACTTTTTGCGAGCGTGACTTGTTGGGCTTTCTTGTTAACTGTGAAACGAGACACAGAGGAGAACTTGTTTACTTAAAAGTGAGCAAGCAGTGAACGTTCTTTCGCTCTTGCTGAGTTTATAACGACTTACAGGCATGAACACTGCCTGAATATTCACAGCAAATTCCCCGAAGCGCCAGAAAGCCTTGCGGCGGTTAGGAGATCGCGCGAGATCGATGCTTGCTTGCTTTGAGTGATACATGTAACATTCACAGACAAATCCTCGAAGCGCCGAAACTTGACTTGACATCCTCGTGAAGACAGCGCAGTGAGGGGACTTCGTTCGAAAGCATGTCTGAGTCTGCTCGAGCCACAGCCCGTCCGGCCACCGCCGTTGCAGCCTCAGCCACCGCCACGCGCCCAGCGGCCGCGACCACCGCCACCGCCGTGCGCCCAGCTGCTGCGGCCACCGCCACCGCTGCGCGTCCAGCTGCTGCGGCCACAGCCACCGCTGTGCGGCCAGCTGCTGCGGCCACCGCCACTGCTGCGCGTCCAGCTGCTGCGGCCACCGCCACCGCTGTGCGGCCAGCTGCTGCGGCCACCGCCACTGCTGCGCGGCCAGCTGCTGCGGCCACCGCCACTGCTGCGCGCCCAGCAGCTGCGGCCACCGCCACCGCAACAGCCGCACGCCCGGCGACTGCGACCGCTAGCACAGCTACCGCAATAGCTGCACGCCCGGCCACTGCGACCGCTGGCGCAGCTACCGGAACAACCGCACGCCCGGCGACTGCGACCGCAAGCGCTTCGCCCCCGAGGACCACGATAGCCGCGACGACAGCAACAGCGGCGAGGCCGGCGACTGCGACCGCGGCGCGCCCGGCAGTGGTCACCACCTCTTCGGCAACGCCGCGCACGACATCATTCGCCACCTCTGACGAGCAGCCAATCCGCACGACGGCTGCTGCAGCCGCGGCTCGCACCAGCACGTCGCCGACCAGTACGTCGGCGCGTGCGACGGCCTCGCCGCCAAGCAGTGCGGTGCGTACGACGACGACGACTGCGTTCAGCACGACGGCGGCGCGCTCGAGCACTTCGGTCAGCACGACGGCGGCGCGCTCGAGCACGGCAGCCGCAGCGGCGCCTAGGAAGACTGCGCCGGTGAAAAAGCGCGGCCAGTACGAGGTGCAAGACGCGTACGATAATGCAAACACATCGCACCAGGGGCTCGGGGTGCGCGAGCTGCGCGGTGCGCTACGTGAACTGTCCGTCGAGGCCACGGCGAACGAGACGATCAAGATGCTTCAGACGTACAACAAGACGGGCAGCGGCAAGCTCAGCCTCGACGAGTTCACAGCGCTCATCGAAGGTCTGGACGCATTTGAGAATGAGGAGGCGGCTGACACCGCCGCGGGCGCGGCTCCCGCCCCATCAGATGAGCCGCCGAAGCCCGAGGTGCCCCCGGCGCGCGACCCTCATGACCCTCCGCTCAAGCCGCCGCCGATCATCGTGGGCGGTCCGCCTGGCCCCCTCCCGGTTCCCGAGGGGTTCCGTTACGTGACAGCGCTCGGCGTGGGCTATGGCCAGCACCACAAGCCAAGGGGCTCGACACCGCGATCTCGCATCGAGCCTGGCCGAACTCGATCTGCGGAAGGGCTGCTGCGCGGCAGCGTCGTGCCAAGCAGCGGGCGCGAGTACACCGACGGCCCATACTACAAGCCGGTGAACCTGCCCCACTCGAGCCGCCCACCGGCCGGTCGCACCGTCAGCCCGCCGCCGACCGGCCGCACCGAAGACAAACAGCCGCCCATGAGTCAAACAACCAAACAGCTCATCGCTGATGGAATCGTGCCCGCGGCCGGGCGCACCGTCAGCCCGCCACAGGCGGCCAAACCCGCCGCAAGCCCGCCGGAGGCGACCAAGCGCACCGTCAGCCCGCCGCCAGTCACCGGGCGCACGTCGCCGCCGGCGGCCGACCCGGAGCTCACCGCAGGGGTCTTCGGCGGCGTCAACGTCTTCCGACCGAGCGGGGCCCTGGGCAGCGGCGGCGGCGCATTCGGCGCCCCTGCTAAGGAGGTGGAGAGTCTGACGATGCACGAGAACGAGCAAGGTGTGCTCTCCTTGCTGGCGCAGTACGCCGGGGGCAAGACGCTCCACCCGTCGCAGCAGTGGATCGTGCGAGCGATGCGCGCCCTCGAGCTGCGCTACCAGGCCGCCGGGCGCGCCGAGGCCGTACAGCGCTTCAACCTCGAGGTGCATGCGCAGCAGCTCGCGTACGACCTGAACGCGCACCGGAACGCGCTACACCTCGCGCAGTCCGCGCGCAAGCAGGCCGAGGAGGACGCGGTGCGCGCCGCGGAGGCAGTCAAGTTCGAGCAGGAGGCGAATGGCGCGCTGCGCGAGCACATTGACGCGCTGCAACGCGAGCGCGACGCTCTTGCCGCCCAGCTCGAACGATCACGCTCGGAGCTCAGGGAGAACCACCGTGAGCGTGAGGGGATGCAGCGTCGGTGGGAGCAGGCGAACCACGAGGCCAAGTCGTGGGCACAGCGCGCGTACGAGGCGCAGAGCGAGTCGCGCCTCGCGATCGCCGATGCCAACGTGGCTCGCGACGCGGCGCAGGCGATGCAGCGCTCGATGCTCACCGCGCAGGAGTACCGGCTCGCCGAGGAGGCGGGCTACCAAATGCAGACCATCATCCAGCTCGCTCCCTCAAAGCCCATCCTCACCAGCGTGTACGGGCAGCCGCAGCAGGTCGACGCGTTTGTGCCGATGTGACACGTTGTGAGCTCCGCTCGCGGCTGCCTCGGGCTACGCAGACCCAGCAGGGTCCCGAGCCGGCCCGCCGCGCGTGCTTCTCTCTCGAAGTCACGAGTGTCTCGCGCGCTGTGCGTGTGTGTGGGGAGGCGTCGGGGCGGGACAGACCACATGCAAAGTATTAAAGGTGTGTTTCTTCGCTTGACTCTTCTGATCCATGCCTACTAAACCTGAGGAAGAGAAGTCCGTCTTCTGGTCTGCCATCCGATCACATTACAGTGCCCGCTGCATGCGCTTTGCGCTGACTGCGCTCCGTGGCGAGCCCCTTGAGGTGGGCGTACGTCGCAAACTGCACCGCGGCGGACGGCAACACCTTGAGGTTGTACAGCAAGAAGCCGCGATAGAGCCGGCGCACCCCGCCCTCACGGTAGAGGGCCACCACCGCTTGGAGGTACGTCTCTCCGCCTCCGCTGACTGTCTGCAGACGGCGGCGCACCGTGTCGTTAGGGTAGATGATGTTCCCGCCAGCGAGGCTGGCCAGCGCGCCCGAGGTTGCGGGGCCGAAGCGCGCCTCGCCGCGCTCGTTGCGCTGCTCTCGCAGCTGGTTGTACGCGCCGAAGCGCATGCCCTCGTACAGCACACCGCCCCCGAGGGTGGCGGAGGCTCCGCGCCAGAGCGCGAACACGCCGCCCGCGGCTATGGCCTCCCGCGCAACAGCAAGGAGCGGCCCAGCATCCACGCGCCCTGCGTGGCGCGTCCGCAGCACGTCGAGCGGGTAGGTGAGCCCACTCGCGGTGAGCCCGGCAATGCCTCCCGCTATCGTGTCTGAGTTGAGGATGACGCGCAAGCTGTCCTGCACCGAAAAGAGGATGCCCTTTTGCAACGTGGCGCGCACGACGGCGATCTCGTTCCCACGCCACAGGCCCAACGGGCCCTCTTTCTGGAGCACGTCGCGCAGGCCGGAGCCTGCGCCGAGTGATTGTGCGTTGGCCATCTGCATGAGCAGGCGGATGCGCTCAACGGGAGCGACTACCGTCTTGGACGCGGCACCGGCGATGGCACCCATGCTCGCCGAAAGCACAAAGCCGGTCGGCGTGTCGCCTTTCGAGACGGCCGGCATGGATGGCGAAGAAATCGCCAGGAACGGAGACGATACGTGTCCGGGACCGCACCTTCGCCGTCGTGTGAATGGGCTGTGAACAGGGTCTTTTTTTTGGGGACCACGCGCGCTGCGTCCTCGAGAGCGCACACATCTCTGTCAGCGGGTTTTGAGATTAGGCCATTTCACGCCGCTGTCCTTTAAATCCCCTTTCGATCGATTCGAGCTCAGTGCCCACCGCCGCGATCGAAAGATCGTCGAAGAAGCCGAAGGCGTTGCTCGTTCCGGGCGACGAGTCGGTGGTCGCGAACAGGTTCGACGCGTACACGCTGCCTGAGAGCATCGTGTTCTGCGTGGCGACGACCGCGCCATTCACGAGCAGCTTGCCCTCGCCGTTCGAGACGTCACAGCGGTAGGTGAACTCGTTCCACGCATTCAGTCTGACGGTCGCACCCGTCGCCGTGCGGTTCGCAGGCGCATAGCCGTTATTCATCAGGCTGACCGCGCCGGTTTGCGCGCTCACGAGGAAGCCGCCAGCCGTCTCGTACGAGCTCTTCGAGATCATGATGCCGAACGAGCACGTCACGGGCTGCCCACTCGGAATGAAGAGCTTCACCTTCGTCTCGAGCACTGAGTTGCTGCCAGCACTCGCCGCAGCCCACTTGCCGCTGTTCAGGAGATCAAGCCACGCCTTTGTGCGTCCGTCGAGGAATCGCTCCGTGCAGAGACGAACCATCTTGCCCTTGCCACCGACGGGGTCCACTCCAGGTTGTACGCCGGGACCGATCACCGAGCCGGGCACGAACGGACTGTTTGTTGAGCCGCTCACGGCCCACGTGCCGGTCGGGCCAAACCACGCCGCCTGGCCGCTCAGCGTGCCAGTGTCGTAATCGTCGAAGCCAGTGACGTAAATGTCAGTTGCGAAGGCGCTGGCCGACCATGCGAGAAAACCCGCCAGAGAAGCAAGCGAAGATCGATTCCTCATTGCGAATCGCGTCGGGCGGTTTCGTCAAGTTTCACAATTGTTCCACTTTTGCTCCCTCGTGTCATCTCTCTCTCACCCACGTCGCGCCACAAATAGGCGGCCCCCACACGCCATGTTATTACGCCATGCATGGCGCCATGCTCGACAAATCTCCCCGCCTACACCAGGCGGCGGCAACAGCAGCGATCTCAACACAACCAACGTATGGTCACGATATCATCGTCTGAGGTACAGGGCAGCGCCGCTGCAGCAAGGGGGGTAGGAGGATTCATCATACAGCAGTATGCACATGCCGTGCTCAGTCGTCGTCACCGACGGCGTCGCGCGCCGCGTATGCCTCGACGCGGTCGTCGGGCTCCATGCCCTGATAATCCTCAAAGGAGATGCCGCACTCGCTGCCCACGTCCACCCGCTCCACGAGATCTTTAAACGAGCGCAGCGACTGCAACTTGCCCTCGTATTCGATGATGTTGCCGCGCAGGATGCGGATGTTGCACCCGACGCGCACGAAGCCCGAGACCACCTTGCAGCCCGCCACCTTGCCCACTGCGCCGATCTTGAACGTCTGGAGCACGTCGAGGGTGCCCACGAGAGCGCCAAGCTGCTTCGAGGGCGGCGGCCTGATGAGGGCGGCCATCATGGCCTTCACCTCGTCGAGGCAGTCGTACACAATCTGGAACTCCTTGATGGCCACCCCCACCTTGGCCGCCTCCTCCTTCTGCAGCGCACTTGCGGGCGAGTTGAAGCCCAGGATGGTCGCCGACGAAACCGACGCGAGCATGATGTCCTCGTTGGTGATGGCGCCCGCGCCCGAGCGCAGCACGCGCGTCTTCACCTGCAGCTTGTCGTCGGCTGCGCTGAGCTCGGCCACCGCCCGCGAGAGCGCCTCGGCCGACCCCTGTACGTCGCACTTGACCACAAAGTCGAGCACCTTCGTGGGCAACTCGCCCTCCACCCGCCCGCTCAGGAACGCCGCGCGGTCGGCCGAGCTTCGCATCGCGAACAGCGCGGACGAGCGCCGGTCGCGGAGCAATCGCTGCCGCGTCTCGGCGAGCTCGCGCGCCGCTCCCTCCTCGGGCGTCGCCGTGAGCTGGTCGCCTGCCTCGGGCAAGCCCGATAGACCGACAAGCTCGACCACCGCCGAGGGCGGTGCCTCCTCAAGGCGCTCACCAAACTCGTTGACGAGCGAGCGCACGCGACCCCACTGCGCGCCGGCCACCACGATGTCGCCCACCCGCAGGGTGCCCTTTTGGACGAGCACGGTGGCGACGGGGCCTTGGCCGGTCACTTGACGCGCCTCAATGACTGCACCGGCCGCGAGCCGGTCCGGGTTGGCCTTGATGTCGAGCACATCGGCCTGCAGCGCAATCATCTCCATGAGCGTGTCGAGGCCGTCGCCCGTCTTCGCCGAGACGGGGGCGTGCAGCACGTCGCCACCAAACTCCTCGAGGACCACCTCGTGCTCGAGGAGCTGGAGCTTCACCTTGGGCATGTCCGCCTCGGGCTTGTCGCTCTTGGTGAAGGCGACAATGACGGGCACGTTGGCCGCCTTGGCCGCGCGTATCGACGAGATCGTTTGCTCCATGACGCCCTCGTCCGACGCGACCACGAGGATGACGATGTCGGTCACGTTCGCGCCGCGAGATCGCATCTCCGAGAAGGCCGCGTGCCCCGGCGTGTCGAGGAAGGTCACGGCGCGGCCGGCCTCGTCCTCGGGCCCAACGCCCTCTGGGAAGGGCACCGTGTACGCGCCGATGTTCTGCGTGATGCCGCCCGCCTCACCGGCCGCCACGCTGCTCGCCGAAAAGGCACGCGCCCGGTACGCGTCGAGGAGCGACGTCTTCCCGTGATCGACGTGGCCCATGATCGTCACGACCGGAGGTCGGCGCTGCAGGGTCTTGTCCTCATCCTCGTCCTCGAGGATACCGAGAGCCGACACGTCTGCGCCCTCGGCATCCTCGAGCGCCTCGCCGCGCGTCACCTCGGCGCCGTAGCCCTCGGCGATCTTCTGCGCGGTGTCCGCGTCGATGAACTGCGTGATCGAGGCGAGCACGCCCATCTTCATCAGATCCTTGACCACGGACGCCGCCCCCACGTTCAGCGCGCGCGCCAGATCGCCGACGGTGATAGCCTCGCCCAAAGTCACCTTCGCAGGGCCCGTCTGCACCGGCGCCGCCACGCCCGCGTTGCCCTTGGCGCCCTTTTTGCGCGGGTTGCGCGCCATCGCGACCTTTTCGTCCGAGCTCAGCAGGCCGCCACCGCCACGGCGCTCCTCCTTGCCCTTGACAGCTTTCTTGGGAGCTCGCTCCTCTTCCACACCGCTGCCCTTGCCCTTGCCTTTGTCCTTGTCCTTGTTCACGGCGAGCCGCCGCAGAGCCGTCGGCTTCGCGGACTCTCCGGTGGGAATCGCCGCGTCCGGATCCCTCGCAAGATCTGCTCCACCTGGCGGCGCGCCGAATGACCGGGGACGTGCATCCGGTCCGCCGCGGCCCCGGCCGCGATCCATGTCCGATCCGCCGCGGCCGCTCCCCCGCTGTCCGTACTCGCGCGAGTCGAATGACCGCGGCGGCGGTGGCGGTAACCGAATGCGCTGCAGGTACATTGGACTGGTGAGCACGAGCACTGGGCCGCGGTTTTCGCGATCGGCGTCACGATCTCCTCGGTCGCCACGGTCACCGCGGTCACCGCGATCGCCACGTTCGCCGCGGTCGTCACGGTTGTAGCCACGACCTCTGCCGCGACCTCTATCATCGCGGTTGTCATAGCGCTGCTGCGGTGGGCGGGACGGCTGGACGTCACCCAGGCCATCTGCTGCTGCACTGTCTGCCGCTGCACTGTCTGCCGCTGGTAATGAGACCTCCGTTGCAGTGCAGGTGGCTGTCCTGAGCACGCGCGGATGCACCACGAGGCTCGCGTGCCGCACGGCGGACGGAGGGCGCACGTATGAACCTGTAGCGAGCAAGCTCACTGCCAGCAGCAGCATGGTCAGCGCAGCAAGATCGATGGGGAGACACCGATGTTGGGCACGGTCCAGCTCTCTTCCTACTCTCGGGCTCTATCTCCAAGCTCGAGACCTCGTTCTACCAGATCGCCCATTTTCACACCTGTCCGACGACTTTACCACGAGTACATGTAACGGGGAAAGCAGTATACGCACGTGGTTAATTGCACTCGCGTCCGATTCGACGTTATTTGACTTTTCGAGGCCTCGCGGCCTCGCGGGCGCGGAGGTGTCGGGCCGCGCCCGCGCCCGCCGTGGACGTCGGCGTTCGTGCGATGCGTACGGCGGTGGCGGAGGCCGCAACATCGCGGTCCACCATGGAGACTCCCATGGTGCAGCGATCGAGTAAGAGTATGCCAAGCTCTGCACCGCCTGCCTTGGATTTGCGAGGCACACCACTCTCGCGCCAGGGCTACCTGCCCGACCTTGAGCCACTTATGAAGCCGAGCTCAGAACTTGGGGACCGGCTTCTCATCCCGCGGTCACACACGGCAGATGCGGCGTTGAGGCATTTCCCCGAAAAGGAGCCGCCATTTGACAAGGAACACGCTGATCTTTGGGGCACTGTGTGGAACATGTGCTCCGCCACCCTTGGGGCTGGTGCCCTCTCGTTGCCATACGCCTTCCGGCGCCTTGGCGTGGTGGGTGGAGCATTGGCGATTGCGGTCACGGCCTCCGCAGCGCATTACAGCGTCTCTTTGCTCGTAGGCGCGATCACTGTGTCCGGCGCCAAGTCCTACGAGGAGCTCACAGTGTATTGCTTTGGCAAGACGATGGGCTTTGTGGTGGAGGTCAACATTCTCGTCTTCTGCTTTGGCTCTGTGATCGCATACACTGTGGCGGTGGGCGACCTACTCGAGCCGGTGTTGCTGCTCAAGCCGGTGCAGGACGTTGCGCCCTGGCTCGACCGGCAGGTCGTCATGTGCCTCTTCTGGGCCACTTGCATGCTGCCTCTCTCGCTCGTCGAGCGCCTCTCGGCATTGCAATGTTCATCGCTCCTCGGCGTGCTTTCGCTCTTCTACCTCGTCCTCTCGGTCGTGGCGCACGCGCTCATCTCACGCGTGTACGGGCACACCGACGACCTCGACGCGGCCGCGGCAGCGCTCTACGGGCGCAGCGACGGCGTCTACCTACTCACTCTCTCGTGGGGAAGTCTCGAGGCGTTCTCGATCATCATGTTTGCCTTCACGATGCAGGTCAACGTGCCCTCGTTGTTCGAGGAGCTGCCGCAGCGCACGCCGCGCCGCATGAGCATCGTCTCAGGCCGCTGCATGGCGCTCTGCGCCACGAGCTACATGCTCGTCGGGCTTGCGGGCTACCGAGACGCTCCCAAATCTCCGAACGGCAACCTGCTCGGCAATTACTGCGTGACGTCGTCGGCGCCGACGTCGCGCATGATGCAGGTCGCCTTCGTCGCGATGGCTTTGAGCGTCGTGATGGCGTTCCCGCTCAACATTCATCCGTGCCGTTACACCCTCGACGTGCTCATCTGCGGGCGGTTTAGCGAGGTCGATCGGACGGTGCGCCACGTGGGGTGGACTCTGTTCATCGCCGGCTCGGGACTCCTCATCGCCCTCCACGTACCAGGCATCAACATCGTCTTCCAGCTGATGGGCAGCACTTCGTCCGCCTTTGTGTGCTTCGTGCTGCCTGCGGTCTTCGGGCTGCACCTCGACCTGCCCGAGACGCGTGGCCTCCAAAACGGCCTCGCGTGCCGCGCGCTCTTACTTGGAGGGGCGGCGCTCGGCATCACCGCGACCGCCGTCACCATCATCACGATGCTCAACGGCGATGACGGTCCGAGACAAACATATGAGCCATGCAAGCCTCTCCAGTCCCATCCAACATAAGCCTCAGTAGTATCCATATAGCGCGCCGCGAGGGGAGAGTGTGACTGTGTCCGCGTTTTGGCGGAGATGCGCAGATTTAACCGGGGGACCGGGGGTCGCGGCACCCGCTCAGGAAAGCTCAGTGCTTTGCGATGACACTGACCTGACACTCCCACTGTCACATTTTGAAGAGGGACCCCTTAGAGATCCTATCAGCGCTAGGAAAAACCGCTCCTTGAACCGCTCATGTACCGGACTTACGAGCGGAGCTGCCTGGGTACTGCGAGACTCTGGTGAATTTTTCTCCAAAGTTTTTTCACTTTCGGCCAGGTCAGACTCTTCAACCACCACAAACACATCAAGCAACGTCCTCGTGTAGCTCGAATTGACGCTCCCGTGGGAGTCTCGTGGGCACCTAACATCCCGAAACGGTACTCAAACTTTTCGATCTATGGTGAGGCCGATAGTACTCCCTCTCCCACCGGCCCCGACGCACAGGCCTGCATTTGCATCGGACAGGAGTCACAGGCAATCACTTGCCTCGACGATCAGCTCGCGACGGCTGCAGCGTGCTGCCGGTCGGCGAGAAGGAGATGTGGCATTGGAGCCCGTCTGCGAGGGAGGCATGGCGGCAACATTTGAAAAGGCATCACCCTACAGGGAAGCTGGCTTGGCTTCAACCTCTCCGTTAGCAGAGGCATGGGCCGAGACAATGGGTGCTAATATGTTGGCAGCCGAGAGGGCGGTGGCCGAGATGGCAGCCGCCAACAAATTGGCGGCCGAGAATGAGGTGGCCGAGATGGCAGCCTCTGAGGCTTTGGCTGCCGAGGGGATGGCACTCTTTAGGGCTGGGGCCGAAAGGGCGGCAGTGGACAGGGCAACAAAGTTCGCCTTGGGTACGGCAGCTGCCGAGAATGCAATGGCCAAGAGAGCAGCGGCAGAGAAGGCAGCGGCCGAGAAGGCTGCGGCCGAGGCGGCGGCGGTGGCTGAGGTGGGGGCGGCCGAGGTGGCTGGGGCCGAGGTGGCGGCGGCCGAGGTGGCTGGGGCCGAGGTGGCGGCGGCCGAGGCGGCTTCGGCGGAGGCGGCTTCGGCGGAGGCGGCGGTGGCAGAGGCCGCTGCGGCTGCGGCGGAGGCGGCGGCGGCCGAGGCGGCGGCGGCCGAGGCGGCGGCGGCCGAGGCGGCGGCG
>JWZX01001651.1:0-14870 GCA_001275005.1 Chrysochromulina tobinii | reverse complement strand
GGCGCCAGTGCACAGCTCAGTGGAGCATACTAACAGTGAAACCAGTACGTCTTAGTACAGCAGCATGTCAACTACTGGCTCTTCAAGAAGAACACGTGTACAGTCGGGTCCGCTATGAGTATGACGAGGTAAATATTGTTAAAACATTGTATTTTCAATTTTGGACCGCGACCCGGTGGACGCACGCGGCAATTGGCACGCGTTTTCGCGACGGCCGGCGCGCCGCCGCGCCGGGCGGCCCGGGGGCGGAACACTCGCGTTGCTGAACACCGTGTACACGCTTAGTATGCTGCCTGGGGGAGACCCCCTCGCCACGTGTACGCTGCCGGTTGGCGTTGTTTACTTACTTATAACTTACCCTTACTCAGAGGTGTTGGTTCGACGTTGAGACGCTGTTGAGACGTTTGTATTAACACTTAAGCTCAGGAAGTGTTTACCTGTCTCAACACCTGTTTCAGGAGCTGTTGAGACAGCCTGTCTCAACACCTCTACAGCCCGTCTCAACACCTCTAAAACACACCCGGTACGTCCGGCCAACGAGAACGACTCGTGACTCGCCGCCGTTGCACTCGCGACGCGCCCTCCATGTCATGCCCGCCTGCGCTCTCTACATGCCACGTTCCTCTGCCAGCACCTCATTCCTCATTTGTCTGCGGCAGAGGAAGCGGCCGAGGTGGCCGCCTTCACAGGTGCACGGTAGGTGCACGGTGCTTCTCGTACTCGTACGCTGGAACCGCCGCCGCCCGAACCGCCCGGTGGGCCTTGCGGCCGAGCGTGCCGCCATTCTCGAATGCCATCGAGCGGAACTCCTTGAGGATGGCCATCACCGGCACGTCACAGCACGGCATCTTGACCTTTTTGCCCTCCGCGTCCGTCTTGTAGCCCATGATGTGCCACAGCATCAGGTTCTTGAGGTTCTGCTGGCCCATCGAGTTCCGCTCGGCAGTCTTGAGGTCGTTCATGAGTGAGAAGATGCGCTCGCACTCCGACGTGTCAGCGGGGATGAGCAGTGAAATGACAACAAGGCGCAGCACCAGCGCATACTCGTCCGCGTACTGTACGAGCATGTTTGCCCACACAGCTGATGAAAGGTGAGCGTGCGCAGCGTCGGCACGTTGATCTCCGCCTTCAGGTCCTCCAACTGCTCGAGCACCATCTCCTCCGTCTCCTCTGCTGCATAGAAGATCTTGTAGGTCTTGTAGAGCAGCCTGATGCCATCGATGTACGATTCCTTGAGGACACCCTTGTCGGCGGGCCACTTGCGCACATCGAAGATCGAGAAGGCCTCAAGGATAGGATCGTCGAGCACCTTCTGGAAGCGTTCGACGAGGTGCGAGCTGAGTGCCTTGATCGCCTCGATCCTGTCGGTCTTCAGCGCCTTGCGGCCCGACTCACCTTCCTCGAGCTGGCACGCCGTGCTCACCATCCTCGAGAAACTCGATGATGATCATCGCGCCATCCATGCGAACGGCGATGCCCTTGCCGAGAACGTCATCATGGACCTTGTCACCGACGAGCACACACAGCTCGCCGTGCTTCTCCTCATTTGCACCCTCATACTCCGACACGAACCGCGACATGATCTGCGATCGTGCGATGTGCTGACTTCTGAGAGAGGCCGGCTGTCAAAGACTCGCTTCGTGGAAACCTGCTGTGGAAACTTTGCGCCAACATGACGCCAAAAAATAAAGCGAAACGGAAAAATTGTCCGAGATTGTTGAGGGGATACAGAAGGGTATAGATTCAAAGAATATCCGCACTTGACGACCGTCCGTTATCGTTTGGCTCTCGAACCCTGTCTCAACTCAACACCTGTCTCAACACCTGTCTCAACACCTGTTTTCCTGTCTCAACACTTGGTGTCTTAACACCTGTTTTGGTGTCTCAACACTTGATACTTAACGCAAAAAAGTGTCTCAATGTTAAACCAACACCCCTGAATTCAAGCGGAACGGCAAAGCGTGTGATTAGTCGTGAAACACTGAAGCACCTAAACCAGCGCAACCGAATACCCCAACCCCTGTAGCCAACGGGGTAGGAAGGGTTGCTTGCTTGCTATCGAAAAATATACCGGGCTCCGGGGGCGGGACGCGCTCAACGCCGTCTAGGAGGTATCTACCGCTGCACGCACCCGCCGCGCGCGCGCCGCGGGGGACGAGGGAACGACCGCAGGCTCGGCGAACGGTCTCTCATTTTTTGAACTGACCCCGATCGCGTACGTTACTCACATGCGCAAGTATCAAGAGCGTGCGGCCCGTCGGTGCTCTCGTGCTTCGTTAAATGTAACGGAGAATAGACGCGATCGTCGATTCGCGTACGGCCTTAGTACGGTCGACACACGCGCGCATGACACCTCTGCCCCACACGCCCCTGGCCCTGTCCGACGAAGGCGCTTTGCAGCAAGCGCCGATGCGAAGCCACACACACGCGCCGAGCGACTGAATGTGCGTGCCCGCATCGACCAAGGTGCGTCTACGGTCTAGCCTTGGCGCCCGCCGCCGCCGCCGCCGCCGCCGCGCTGCTGGCCGCCCCCTGCACGCTCGCGGACAGCGGGCCTAATGCAGACCCGGATCACCACTGTACGCTTAGCGGACGATGGGGAAGAGCGCGTCAACACCGAGCGCCTGGTGGCTGATCATGCCGATGATGCCGAGCATCGCAGCGCGGCCGTTGTTGCGCTCGGCGTTGAGCTTGAACGTCTTGACCTCGGGGTCAGCGTAGCGCACCCATGCAATGGGCAGGTCCTGCACGACGTCGCCGGGCGCATTTGCCGGGTCCTGGCGGAAGACGGCGATGTCGAGCGCCGCGATGAGCGCCACGATCTGGGCCCAGCCCGCAAGCGGCGTCCCAAAGTATGCGCCGGACAGGGTGCCCGGAATGTCGGCGTAGCTGGCAATGGTCGTGGGCGAGGGCGTGCCCGGCAGGCGGATGCCCGCCTCCGTGACGATGACACCGAGCGTGGCAGCCATTGCCAGGCGGCCGTGCTTGATCTCAATCTCCTGGTAGCGGCGGTACGCGTCCGGCCCACGGGAAAGGAAGCCGAGCGGGTCGAAGAGGCCAACCGGCGCAGTAACGCCAATGTCGTTAGTAACGCCACCCGCCGACTTGCGCACGACAGCCTTCTTGGCAGGCGCCTTCTTCACAGGTGCCTTGGTCACCACCTTCTTCACCGGCGCCTTCTTCACCACCTTCTTCACAGGCGCCTTGGCGGCCGCCATGGCGGAAACGCCCTCGAGCGCGAGGAGGCCAACAATCAGCACTTTGGTCTGCATCTTCAAGCGCCTGAACAAAGGGAGCGCGAGTCGATGGGGCTAGCGGTGTCAGGCATGGCATCTTCGTAGCATCGCGGCACGCTCAGGCAGGGCAAGGTTGCTGAAGGTGGACCCTCAACGCTGAAGCCCGTCAAACGGTCCGCGAGTGGCCACATCCAGTGCCGACCGCACGCCAGGCGGCCGCAGAGGCACGGAGAGAACTGCCAGGCCCTTCCACGCCTCGTCGATGGCCTCGGCGGGCACTCACGTCGCCACGCACGCGGCGGCGTCGGGACCCAAGCAAAAGGAAGCCTCACGTAGGGAGATGTCTGCTCGGAGCCAGTTCATTTGAGACGTGAAAGGAATCTTTCGGAGGGCCCTGTAAAGATTTTGAAGAAGGAGCATGGACCTCGCTATGAATTGAGTGTCTTCAGTGCGATTTCTGATGAAACGGACCATTTCTTGAGTTCATTCCTCCCCTTCTCGTTCATGCAAAGGCGCAGCAGCGGCAGCCTCTTCCTCGTGATGGGCTCGGCGCCGGCGCGCGCGCGCGCGCGCGGAATTCATGTGAGTCGCATGCCCGTCATCCCGAAGGCGCTCAGCTTCGTCTCCGACGGAAGCACGCGCCACCGCCGCAGCAGCGCCTCCGTGTCGATGGCCTACGGCCACGGCATGTCCCAGGAGGATATGATGCAAAAGGACATGCTGATACTTGTGGACGGCAACGACTGCGTAACGGGCGCAATGTCGAAGCGCGAGGCGCACGAGTTCTCAGCCGCGAGGCCGCGAGGCCGGCTGCATCGCGCCTTCTCCGTCTTCCTGTTTGATGAGCGAGGCCGCATGCTGCTCACCAAGCGTGCCGCGTCCAAGATCACCTTCCCTGGCGTGTGGACGAACGCGTGCTGCTCGCACCCGCTGCATGGACGCACGCCCGAAGAGGTCGATCGCAGCGATGACGGCGGCATGCCCGGAGCGAAGCATGCTGCTCGCCGCAAGCTCGCCCACGAGCTCGGCATCGCGCCAGCCGAGGTGCCCCATGGCGACTTCCGCTACCTTGGCCGGTACTGGTACTGGGCAGCAGACACGCTGACGTATGGGCCGCAGGCACCGTGGGGTGAGCACGAGGTTGACTACATCCTCTGCATCCGGCGCCAAGTCACAATCACACTCAACCCTGACGAGGTGGATGAGGCCGTGTACGTAACGCCCGACGAGTTGAGAGTCATGCTCGCCGATGCGCAGCGGCGATGGTCGCCTTGGTTCGTCGGGATTATGGAACGCGGCGGATGGGAGTGGTGGGCTCATCTCGACGAGGCCCTGCGTCCCAATTCGCGCTTCGTCAAATCGGAGATAATATACTTCGACCCTCCGCGTGAGCACCATGCTGCGTACAACCTGCCCTCCCATGAACGCAGCACGGGCGTGCATAAGCTCGAGGGAATGGAGGCTGCATATGATGCTGCAAGGGGGTGAATATTGATATAAGCTAGGCGTAATCAGGGAACGGGTAACGGTAAGTCGTAACCCACCGTCGTACGTGCTGCGCCATGCTTGGCGCCATGGGTCGTTTGAACTAGGTTTTTAACACCCGCGTCGGGCCGCGGTTCGGGAGGCAGCTTCGGGTAGTCGGTAGATACGGTCGGTACGGCTATCTACCCGTCCTGGTCCGCCGCGCCGCCGCCCTCCCCGCTCGCCGCTGCGCTCCGTCGCTAATCCGTCGCCTGCCCCCGCTGGGCGCTGCCGCTGGGCCCGCATGGGCAAGGGCATGGCGGTTCGCGCCTCAGCAGTGCGGTTACAAGGATGAAGGGAAAAACATACCCACATGTACGGAAACTCACGATAGTTACGGGGGAAATCGATGAGGTCAGTGTGCGCGCGCCCGGACGCGCGAGAGATGCTGACCCTACAGACCATCGCATCCACAGCTCACCTCGCGGCCCACCGCGACAGTGGGCCTAATGCCAACCCGGGTCGCCGATATACGCTTACTGGACGATGGGGAAGAGCGAGTCAACGCCGAGGGCGTTGTGGATCACCATGCCCGTGATGCCCATCATCGCGGCGCGGCCGTTGTTGCGCTCGGCCTGCGCACGCACACGGCACACGAGGTGAGTGGATTGAATGCGCACCGATACGTATTGGCACACAGAGATCTCGCACAGCAGGCTGCCTGCGTGCCCCGACGTCAGCACGCAAGACGCGCTCAGGCAACAGCAGCAAGCGCTTGCTGCGTGTGGCGGCTGCTTGTGGCTGTGGCTGCCGCCGCGCTCGTCAATGCGCCAGCTGTCGATGCCGTTGGCGATCAGCCATGCAGAGTGCTGGCTTTAGACTGTCCGTGTCGGCTCTCAGGCGTCAGCGCACGCAGACAAGGTGGCCTGGGGCAGAACGCAGCACCAGCGCGCAGCGGAGGCGGTATTGCAGCGTACGTTGAGCTTGAAGGCCTTGACCTCCGGGTCGTCGTAGCGGATCCACGAGGGGCCGCCCACATCGCCGGGAGCGTTGCCCTCGGGCGTGGCGCCGAAGGCCAGCTCCAGGAGCACGATGAACGCGACGATCTGCAGCCAGCCGATGGCAGGGACAGCGGCGTAGGAGGTGAGCGCACCGCCCGGGATGTCAGAGAACTTGAGGTCGAGCGATTTGGAGAGGTAGCCCGGCCAGCGGAAGCCCGCCTCAGTGGTGATCACGCCGAGGGTCGCGAGCATGGCAATGCGGCCGTGCTTGATCTCCAGCTCCACATAGCGCTCATAGCTCTTGCGCGGGTAGGTCACCGGCGTCGCAAGCAGGTTGAGCGGGTCGTACACGCCGAGGGGCTGCGTGACGCCAATCTCGCCCGGAGCCTTCATGCTCACCGGGCCGGCGCGGGACAGCGGCGCAATCGGCGCGAAGGCCTGCGATGAAAGAGCAGCGACGGCGAGCATTTTGCGAATGGATCTGTCCCAAGGCGAGATTGGACCTAATTCTTCTTTATTAGCGGCGCTCGGGCGCCTCGGCTTTTGCCTCAGACCCTCAGTAGGCTACTCATCACCCAACAACTTTTCTATCGTCTCGCTCGCTCTATGCCTCTCGCCCTACCACAGCCATCCACCGTTGCCGTCGCGCGTGACCAGCGCGAGCGCCTCTTCGACCTCCTGGACGCGCTCGCGCGAAAAGTCGGGTGCGACGTAGTCACAATAGTCGGGCGGCCCGCCCCCATCACGCTGAAAGTGCCACTCGTCGCCGTACTGTTGCTGCGCCCACATGCGCGAGTAGGTGGAGTTGGGCTTGCAGAGCAGCGCAGCGTGCGTGCCCTGCTCGGCAACGGTGCCGTTGGCCATCACGATAATGAGGTCGGCGTCCTCGATGGAGCGCAGCTTGTGCGCGACCACGACCGAGGTGCGATTGGCGGCGGACAAGGCGAGTTGCTGCGTGATCGACTGCTCAGTGAGCGAGTCGAGCGCACTCGTCGGCTCGTCGTAGAGCATGAGTGGAGGGTCCTTGAGCAAGGCACGCGCGATCGCGACGCGCTGACGCTCTCCTCCCGACAACGTCAGACCGCGCTCGCCGACGCGTGTCCGGTAGCCTTGGGCGAGCTTGCTCGCGGTGGCGTCGAGGCCGACGCGCGCGGCGACCGCGAGCGCCGCCGCGTCTGTCGCCTCCACGTCGCCATACTTGAGATTGTACAGCATCGTGTCATCGAAGAGGATCGTATCTTGCGGCACGTAGCCCAACTGCTGGCGCAGCGAGCGTAGGCACACGTGGCGCAAGTCTTGGCCGTCGATGGTGACACGCCCGCTGTCGGGGTCGTAGGTCCGGCTTATGAGCTTGAGCACCGTCGACTTGCCCGAGCCCGACGCGCCGACGATGGCGGTCTTCTTGTTTGCGGGCACCTCGAAGGTCACGTTGCGCAGCGACATGTTGCCGCTGTACCCGAAGGAGACGCCTTCGAACCGAAGCACACCCTCACTCACGACGAGCGGGGGGGCGGCTCGGGCGCGAGGAGACCTTTGGGGTCCGCCGGAGCAGCAGCAGCAGCTGGCGCATGTCCGTGAGGCTCTGCCGGATATCCTGGTACGTGAAGCCGAGCGCTGTGAGCGGTGCCTGCAGCTGCAGGAGCATGCCGTGGATCGCGACCACATCCCCTATCGTGAGAGCGCCCGACGCGACGCGGGACGCGCAGAGCGCCATGATCGATCCCAGTCCCGCCGAGAAGATGAGCGCCTGCCCCGCGTTGAGCACCGACACGAGCTGCACGTCGCGCACTGAAAGCACCTCGAGTTTGGACAGCAGCTGATCGTACTGCGACACCTCGAGCTTCTCGTTCGTGAAGAGGCGCACGGCCTCGTTGTTGAGGAGCGAGTTGAAGAAGCGTGTGAAGATCGCGTTGTCGTTGTCGTTGAGCTCCTGCAGCATCTTCACGCGGTTCTCGACCACCCACAGCGACCATGTGACAAAGGAGACGACGCACAGGCCGGCCGCTGCGAGGAAGGCCGTTCCGTAGCGACGGCCGAGCAGCTGCAGCACGAGCGCCGCCTCTAGCGCGGTGGGCACCACGTTGAAGACGACCAGCCGCAGCAGTGAGTTGAGGCCGCGCATGCCACGCGAGAAGACGCGCGAGAGTTCGCCAGTGGACTGCGAGCCGAGCCAGCCGGCGTCGAGGCTCTGCACGTGCTCGAAGGCGTCGCGCATGAAGCGGCGCAGCGCGTTCTGTCCAACGGGTGTGAAGAGCAAGTAGCGACCCTCCTGCAGCAGCGTGTACGCGGCGCGCGCGAAGCCGTATGCGACCATCCAGCCCGCGGGCCCAAGCACAGAGCCCGTGCTCAACGAGTCGATGCAGCGCTTGAAGATTAAGGGCACTCTCACCACGAGGAGCTTTGCAGCCAGCAGCAGGCCGAGCGCGCCCAGAACGCGGAGCTTGGCGACGACCGCACCCGACTCGGGCCACAGGTAGCCGAGCAGCCGCCGTGGGCCAAAGGAGCGCTCCCGGTCCATGATGTCCTCCTGCAGCTGCGCGATCGGTACGAGGTGCCGCGGACCACGAAGGGCAGGGCGCGGCATGGCGCCGGTGCGGCGCAGAGTGACGATCGGTGGCAGCACCGGTGCCGACCCACGAATTTGGACGGCGACCCAGCTCCCGTGCGTGACGCCCGCCGCCAGCAGGACGGCCGTCGCCACGGCCAGCGCCATTCTGCTCATCATAAATGAGGGGCCCGTAATTACATGTCATCAACCATTTTTGTAACGAACAGTAACGACGATCGAAAAAGAGGCACAGGGGAGCTCCCCACAATGCCATTGAAAATCACTGAGCATTCTGCCTTCAGAAAATTGAAACTCAGCAATCTCCGAGGAAATCACACCTCTCCGATGCTGGGAAGGAACATGCTTTCGCTGCGAATGACCTCGCCATCACTGTTTAACACGCGCTCGAGCGTGCCAACGCTCGAGGCCATCCAAGTCACCGACGAAGCCTCGCTCGCTGGCGTCTATTGGGAAAACGGTCTCACTTGCGTGGAATACGAAGCCGCTGACGGGGAGTTAGAGCTTGGTGTTTACGTAAAATCGAGCATGGTGATAAGTCAGCCGCACATTCGCCCCCTCTGCGCATCTACCTACGAGGATGGCGTCAGCGCGCTCCTCTGCGACTTAGACGCGCCCGCCGTGCCGCTGAGTGCGGTGCGAACAGTCTTGGATGCTGACTATGTATTTGTCTCGGAGCGACAGGCTGGCGGCGGCCAGGGCCTGGGGAATCCTCACGGCGAGCATGGCGAGGAGTGCTATGATCTTCGTGAGTGCTTCACGCTGGATGAATATTCTGGCCTTCCGCCAGGCGTCCGCCTAGTCGTGCGGGAGGGCCGGGACACAGAGCGTGTGCTGTAATGTACAGAGCCGGAGAGCCGATAACTCAACGCGCCGCGCACTGTTCGTAGTCTAAGGCAGAGAAATATCACACAGACACAGTTGTTCACCTCGGCGGTGTGCGCGGTGGGCACGATAAAGTGCTGCCCTGGCGCGCGGTCCCGGCGTGGCTCTGGTCTATTTTCAATAATACGGTCGACGCGTGTTGCCGGTGCCGGCGTGCCGCTGCGAGAATCCAGCACGCCCCGCCGCGAACCAAACTCGACGCGCCGGCGCGGGAGCAAGCGATAGCGCGACTGCCGCGCGGCACATCGACACGCAGACACCGCACGGCTCTGCGATCTGCGTGACACTCGGTTTGGGGCGTGTGCGCATCGCGAGCACCCCTCGCCCACAGGTCTTGATGTGCTCAGCCTGAGTGGTCTCTCCGCCTGCAGATCGCGCCGCCATGGCACATGAGACCTCCGCGCTCGCGTCTAAACCATGTGCATGAGCTTGACCGACGAGAAGCAGTCTGAGGCGGTGTTGTCGTTGTTGGCGGGCACGCTGCATGCAAGCACGCTGCATGCTCCCCTGCTCGCGGAGCCGCCGCTGCTGCAGGTGCCGCTCGTGCTCTTGGCGCTGGCATGCCCCGCCGATGAGCACAATGCCGGCTCGCCGATATCGGCCCACAGAGCGTCTGAGCCGTAGGGCACATCGACGGTGCGTTGCTCGTCGAGCAAGTGCACTGCGTAAGTCTCTCGTATCGGGTTGGCGCGACGCACGATGCCGCGCGCGCCCTCGTAGAGGACAGGCGCACCTGTGGAAAGGGAGGGGCGCCGTGAGGAGCACTTGCATGCTGGACGACGCGCCCTCGTAGAGGACAGGCGCACCTGTGGAAAGGGAGGGGCGCCGTGAGGAGCACTTGCATGCTGGACGACGCGCCCTCGTAGAGAGGCGCACCTGTGGAAAGGGAGGGGCGCCGTGAGGAGCACTTGCATGCTGGACGACGCGCCCTCGTAGAGAGGCGCACCTGGCTGGAGCCGCATCAACCGGTGCCACTCCGCCATTCGTAACAAGGACGTCCCACCGCCGCAAGCGCTTCCATGGCTGACGTGATGGGCCTTGGCGTTCGTCACGTCAGCCGCGGCGCGCCTGCGCCCACAGCTGCCATTGCCGCAGCTGCACGGGTATCGCCCGCCGCCACCGCCGCGAGTGCCAATGCCTCCACCTCCGCCGCTGCTGCCGCCACCATTGCTCAGACCACGCGTGCCACGTGTCTCGCTTGATGACGCCCACGACGGCGCTTGGTGGCACCTCTGATGGCCTCCCTCATCAGCGACGCGCGTGCCACGTGTCCCGGTCGCGGGCGTCACGGCAGGCGAGCGTAACGGCGCGGCGCTCGGCGCGGCGCTGGCGCTGCCCTGGGCGCCCCCTTGCAACGGGCGCAGGCTGCCAAAGGGTGCTCGCACCGAGGCGAGACCCTCGTTGATGAGCGGCCATAATCCAGCATCGCCCGCAGACTCGAATGGACGACGCTCAGGGCGACACTCAGAGCGACACTCAGGGAGCGCCGCGGGCGTGCTGTGAATGGACGACGCTTGTGCTGTGAATGGACGACGCTCAGGGCGACGCTCAGGGAGCGCCGCGGGCGTGCTGTGGCCGGTACCGGTGGCGGCCACGTGGGCGTCATGGTGGGCGTGCGGTGCTTGTGCCCCGTCGTACTCCTCGTCGCCGGAGCAGGTGGCATCGCTTCGAAGAGGACTGCGGGAGAGACGCGGGCGCAATCAGAGGCAATCAGAGGCACTCCGAGGTAATCCGAGGCACTCCGAGGCATTCCATCGAATGGCATTCTCACCTGCGCGAGAGACGTGGGCGCGATTGGAAGCCTAACAGCGCCTCTTCCTGATTTGGAGCCTCTACCTGATTTGGAGCCTCTACCTCCGCCTCGGGCGTGGCGACATACGCCCGGGCGCGTGAAGGTGCTACCAGCCGTGAAGCGTGCGCCGCGGCAGAGGAGGCCAACCGGCACGAACCTGATGAGGGATGCAATCAGAGGTCATCACAGGTCATCAGAGGCCATCAGAGGAGGCCAACCGGCACGAACCTGATGAGGGATGCAATCAGAGGTCATCACAGGTCATCAGAGGCCATCAGAGGAGGCCAACCGGCACGAACCTCGGCCTCCGGACGTAGCTGATGTCTCGGCGGCGGCGATGACGGGGTGCGGTGCCAGGGGCATCCGTTGGGGCGGCTGCGGCGGTGGCGAGAGATCAAGCGAATAGTACACGCTAGCCTCCGTGGCAGCCGGGGAGTACACAGCCGGGGAGTACACGCTGGGGTCCCATGCCACGCCGCCGCCAACGCTGCGCTCGTAGGCGCCGCCCCACCCGCACGACGAGCCGAGCAGCGTATCGAGAGGGTCGTAGCGCGTTGTATCGAGCAGCGTATCCCGTGGCAGCCGAGCGTCCCGTGCGCTCAGGTACCCAGCACGGCCGCTGGTCGTAGCCCTGCGCGTTGGAATCTCCAAACTCCCGACACTGCGCAGCAAGGCGGCTTCCAAGGCGGCAGAGGACGCATCCACCTCAGGCAGGACTCCGGCATGGCGCGCCCGATCAAGCACGAAGGCATCTCCGCGCGAGAAGCCAGCCGGCCGCCGCGGTAGCGGTGCATGCAAGGGTC
Source organism: Chrysochromulina tobinii (assembly GCA_001275005.1). Lineage (NCBI taxonomy): Eukaryota > Haptophyta > Prymnesiales > Chrysochromulinaceae > Chrysochromulina > Chrysochromulina tobinii. The sequence goes on along the minus strand of JWZX01001651.1, from coordinate 3,123 downwards.
GTATGAGCTGCTTATCGGCCTCGCCTCCACAGCACTGTGTCGAGAGCCACCACAGGATCATCGTGAGCATCACACAGGCGGCCAGGACGCTGACCATCTCCTTCGACACGATCATCCTCTCGTCATCGAATGCTATGGTGATCGTGTGCGGCATCCGACCGTGAGCGACCCACCAGGTCCTGCTTCAGATCGTCGGCCGTGGTCGGCGAGCACTGCGCCTCCTGCGCCTCCGCGCCACCGAGCGACCTTGCATGAAGAGAAAGGGTCAGTTGAATCGACACACAATGTGTTTCAATCAAGTCAAGTCAAATCAGTCAGGATGTCGAGAATTGGGGCGGAATAATCGAGAGCATTCACAGCCATTTCACACTGGGGCGTTAGGCAGCGATGGCGTCTGAGGACGAAGTCGCAGGAATGGCCGTAGAGGACGAGACGGTGTGCTCATTTTGCGGCATGAGCCACCTAATGTACTCCGAGCAGCGCAAATCCACCAAGGAGATTGGCAAGCGCGGCCGGCGGATCTACCAGCTTGAGGGCCACATCGAGCACCTCGGCCTCGTCGTGCCGCCGCCTGCTGAGGGTGATGACGAGGACGGGTGGTCGGCACCAGACGCGGCACCGCCCTCGAAGCCAGCGGCCGCTTCCGCGCCTATCGGACGCAGCGGCGGCAGCCGGCCGTCGTCGTCATCGTCCAAGCCGGTCGCCCCGGCAGCGACGCGTGCCCACTACGAGCAACTTCAGTCGATGCAGGAGTCGTGCAACGCCAAGCTCGCCACCGTGAACAGGCTCGAGGCGGATCTGGCCGCCGCACAGAAGGCGACGGCCGAGGCGCGAGCGGCGACAGCAGCGGCGGAGGCGGCACTTGACGAGGAGAGGCAGGTGCGGGAGCTCGAGCGGCGGGCGGCTGTGTCGGCGGCGAGCGGTGGGCAGGCGCGCGCGCAGTCGCAGGCGAGCGCCCTCGCCGCCGCCGAGGACCGGGTGGCCGACCTTGAGGCGCAGCGGTGTGCAGATGAGCGCTCCATCCGCGCTCTCAAGGTCGAGCTGGAGGAACGAGCGAGGGCCGAGGAGGCGGCGCGAGTGGCGCGCGCAACGGCCGGCCGGGAGCGCGGCACGCGCATCGGACGGCTGCGTGCCGAAGCGGCCGGCGCGCGGGCGCAGCTGCGGCAGCTCGAGGCGCTCGCGCAGCAAGTCAAGCGGCAGATGGTGGAGGAGTTCGGTGCGGCGCTCGGTGCAGCGTCGGCGGCGCTCGGCGCGGCGTCGGCGTCGTCGGCGCGCCGCGAGGCTGAGCTCACGTCTTCGCTCTTCTCAACCGCGGAGGAGGCAGAGGCGGCACGCGCCGAGGCGGCGCGGACGGCCGAGGCGCTCGCCACGGCGGACGCGGCGCACGCCGCCGAAGTCGAGCGGCTGCGAAACGCGATGGAGCGCGCGGCGCAGGCGCAGGCGCAGGCGGAGGAGGCTCGCGCATCGGCGCAGGCGGCGCAGGCGGCGCAGGCGGCCGTCGCGGCGCGGGCGGTCGCCGAGGCCGAGGCGGCGGCCGCCGCGGCCAAGGCGGAGGCAGCGGCCAAGGCGGAGGCGGCGTCGGCGAGGGTGGGCGAGCGCTCCGAAGAGATCAACGGACTGCGAGCGGCTGTGGAAGGACTCAAGGGGGAGCTCTTCAGCGCAAAGAAGGAGCGCGAGCTGAGCGACAGGAACCTCGCCCAGGCACGCGGGCGCATCGCGGACCTCACCGAGGCGGCCGAGGCGGCCGCAACGCGCGAGGCGGCGCTTCGAGCGACGGCCGTGGAGGCGGCCAGCGCGGCGGCGGACGCGGTGACGAGGGCGGAGGAGGCTGAGGCGGCGACGGCGGCCGCGCTGGCGGCGGCCGCGGCTTCGAATGCCGCGCGCGCGCAGGCCGAGGCGGCGGCAGCCGAGGCGGCGAGCGAGGTGGCCGCTCTGAAGGCCGCGAGGGTGAGTGCGCAGGACGACGTGGCCGCGGCGGCGGCGGCGCGTGAGCGCATGCTCGTCTTGCAGCTGGAGGCTTCCGAACGCGAGCTCGTGCGTGCGCGCGAGCGCATGGCGTCCCTGGAAGATGAGGCCGAAGACGCCAACGCCAACGCCGCCGATGCGGACGCCGCTGCCGCAGCAGCCGAGCGCAGCCGAGTGGAGATGGGCGCGGCAGCGGAGGCAGCGCGCGCGGCGGCCGAGGCGGCTCGGGCCGAGGCGGAGGCGGCGCGGGCGGACGCTGCCGAGGCGGAGGCGCGCCTGGCGGCCGCCGAGGCGCGTTGCGCTGAGCACGATCAGGGCGGCGGCGAGGCCCCGCCGGCGATCGTGGCGGCCATGGAGGCGAGCGTGCACCGGATGGCGGAGCTGCTGAGAGCACGCACAGCCGAGGTCGAGTCGCTGAAGGCGACTGTGAATGCCGAGTGTGAAGAGCGAATACGCCTTCTCTCGACGATCGCCATGCTTCAAGGGGGCGCTCCCCCCACGCACGCCTCGCCGCCGCCCCCTGGCTGGGTGCCCAAGGGTGCGGCAGCACTCGAGGCGGGAGGAGGAGACGCGCCTGTGCACGGCGCCGGCCTGTTGAGTGCCCGCGGTGAAGCGAACGGCGTAGGGCACGTGCAGTGGGGCATGGCCCGTCAACCCGCGAGGCGAGGCAGGCACGCCGGCGGTGGCAAGTGGCACTGAGAGACACCGTTTTAGAAAGTAGTATCATAAGAAGTTCATAGGACGCGACCCAAAGCTCGTCGCCACTTCCGTACAACATAATTAATTAATAATTAACGTATAACGTTGTAACGAGATAAATACATAATTCTCGAGCTCGCTGCACCAGGGCAGAACACGATTTCGCTCTCGTACGACGTTCGAGAAGAGCGCGCTCTAACTTCTATAACCTCTATTTCTCTTTGCGAGATTTCTGGCGCTGAGCATGCGCTGGGTCCCCACACGTTACCCCACACGTTCCGCCCATGACCTATATCCTAGGCGAGATCCGGACCGGTAGCCCTAATGACGAAACCCTCTGGTTGCCTAATAAAGAGATGACGAAACCCTATGAGGTCAGTGACGAAACTTCGACGAACCTTTTCCCGCATTTTTAGTGTCTGACACTCCAGTGTGACCCTTCGACTCTCAAACCTCGGC
>JWZX01001650.1:0-12836 GCA_001275005.1 Chrysochromulina tobinii | reverse complement strand
AGGGTGGCGGCGAGGGCGGGGGCGGGGGCGAGGGAGGGGGTGCCGGACAAGTTGAGACTGTGCCATAGACGCCGTCAGTGAGGGTCGTTGGCCAGGAGCAGACCGTGGCTGTGCCTGAGACAAAGACATTGAACCCGTTCCATGCAGCGTACCATAACAAGTTCGAGTGGATCCTGCATGATGCGAATCTGACTATGCCACCTCCGACATAGACACCGCCGCCATTTTCCCAATAGCCCCCTGCATTTCCGTGAATGTCGACGTTGATGAATGTGGTAGTGCCGCCACTGATGAAGACGCCACCTCCAAATCCTCGACCTGCAACGTTGGAGTAGATCCTACACGACCTGAATACGACCGTGCCACCTCTAACATAGATACCGCCGCCAAATGTTACGACATCGCTGCCACCGACCTGATTTCCGTATATGTTGACGTTGATGAATGTGGTGGCTCCACCATTGATGAGGACGCCACCTCCTTGTACTGTGCCTCGGTCTATTAAGCCTCCCGTGATGTTGAGCCCGATCACTTGCACGACGCCCGACGAGCCCGGGTTGATGTTCAGCACACGGCGCGGACTCGGGGAGCTGCCCTGTGCATTCAGCACGACCGAGCCTGCCACCGCCGCCTCGATGACGACGCTCCTGGTGACGCTGAGCTCGGCGCTGAGGAAGTAGGTGCCGGGAGCAAGGACAATCTGGAGGACGGCGGCGTTGGCGAGTGAACTGGTCAGGCCGGCGCTAGTGCTCACCACCGCGGTGTCCGGCTGATACGGCGGCAGCGAGGGCGGCGGCGGCGAAGGCGAGGGCGGCGGCGGCGAAGGCGAGGGCGGCGGCGGCGAGGGCGGCGGGGGAGAGCGCGGTGGCGGAGAGGGCGGTGGCGGCGACGGCGGCGGCGGCGGTGCGGGCGGCGGCGGCGGTGCCAAGCAGGTTGAGACTGTGCCTGAGACGCCGGTGAGGGTCATTGCAAAGGAGCAAGCGGTGGCATCCTGAGACAAAGACATTGGTCCGACCAGAGCCTTCATTGTCAGTGTTTGAGTGGATGCTGCTGGACACAAGCGCGACTGTGCTTGAACAACAGATATGGACGCCACCTCCCCAATGAGAGGCTGCGTTGGAGTAGATGTTGGTCTGCGTCAACGTCACGGTGCCACCATTGATGAAGACGCCACCTCCTCCAGGCTGCCCCCATCCACCATAGTTCGATGCCATGTTGGAGAAGATCCTGCATGAGGAGAAAGAGACGACAGCACTTCCGACAAAGACACCGCCACCTCCAACAGAATAGCCAGACGTTGTTCGAGCTGCGTTCGAGTACACGCTACAAGAAGTGAACGCCACGTTACCATTCTGGACATAGACGCCACCGCCCGAGCCGTCCATGTCGCCTCCAGTAACGTTGAGCCCGATCAGTTGCACGACGCCCGACGAGCCCGGGCTGATGAACAGCACACGGCGCATACTCAAGGAGCTCGCTTGTGCATCGAGCACGACCGAGCCTGCCACCGCCGCCTCGATGACGACGCTCCTGGTTACGCTGAGCGCGACGCTGAGGGCGTAACGGCCGGGGGCAAGGACAATGTGGCTGGCTGCTGTGTTAGCGAGTGAACTGGTCAGGTCGACGGTGTTGCTCACCGACGCAGTCCCCGCCGTAAGAGGATACGTCGGCGGCGATGGCGGTGGCGGCGGCGGCGGCCGTGAAGGCGGCGGGGGCGGGGGCGGCGCTGCCCCGCACCACGTGCGCATCATCGAGATGAGCGGCGCTGGCGTGCTCGGCAGGCCGCCGCCGAGCCGCACGCCATCCAGCTGCGCCGGGCTAAGGGCGACGTCCCACACCAGCAGGTCCTTCATCTGGCCCGTGAACATCGGGTGGTAACTACCCCAGTTGCTCTTGCCCACGTACAGGTTGGAGCGGCTCACCGGCAGCGGGAAGCGAAACGACGCCGTCGTCGCGACGCTCACACCGTTCCAGTAGATCTGGGCGGGCCCGTAGGTGGCGGTGAGGCTCGCACGCGACTGCACGACCGCGACGTGAGTCCACACGTTTGCGGGGAATGATGATGCCGAACTTGGTGTGAGCCGGTCGGAGGCACTGCCATGATACACATCGAACAGCATCTTGTATGAAAATTCCACAACGATGTTGTCTGCATATGCACCGTTGCCGAAATCGAGGACACGATCCCCTGCATCGCCTGTCCGCGTGCGGTAGACCCACGCGCAGAGCGTGAAGCCAAGCCCCCAGCCGACGAGTCCGGTGCGCGACGTGGCCATCAAGTAGGAGGTCGCCGCCCCGGTGAAGTTGTACGCGCCGTCAACGGCGCACGGAGGAGCCGGCGGCAGCGACGGGGGCCGCGGGGGCGACGGCGGCGATGGCGGCGACGGGGGCGACGGCGGCGATGGTGGCGGCGCTGCCCCGCACCACGTGCGCATTATCGAGATGAGCGGCGCTGGCGTGCTCGGCAGGCCGCCGCCGAGCCGCACGCCATCCAGCTGCGCCGGGCTGAGGGCGACGTCCCACACCAGCAGATCCTTCATCTGGCCCGTGAACATTGGATCACTATGATAAGCGCTCTTGCCCACGTAGAGGTTGGAGCGGCTCACCGGCAGCGGGAAGCGCATCGACGACGTCGTCGCGACGCTCGCTCCGTTCCAGTAGATCTGGGCGGGCCCGTAGGTGTCGGTGAGGCTCGCACGCGAATGCACGACCGCGACGTGTGTCCACACGTTTGCGGGGAACGACCCGGGCGTTGTTGCACTAAGTGACCCCCCCAAAGCCCCCCCCCACTTGATTTCGTATGTCACCGGTCCGTTGTTAAATGCCAGAATTATATTGTCATCGTTTGAATTCGGATTGTCGAAGAAATCGATGACGCGATCCCACGAAGAGCCTGTCCGCGTTCGGTAGACCCACGCGCAGAGCGTGAAGCCGAGCCCCCCGCCGACGATTCCGGTGCGCGACGTGGCCCTCAAGTACGAGGTCGCCGCCCCGGTGAAGCTGTACGCGCCGTCAACGGCGCACGGAGAAGCCGGCGGGAGCGACGGGGGCGGCGGTGGCGGCGGGGGCGACGGCGGCGATGGCGGCGACGGGGGCGATGGTGGTGGCGCTGTCCCGCACCACGTGCGCATCATCGAGATGAGCGGCGCTGTCGTGTTCGGCAGGCCGCCGCCGAGCCGCACGCCATGCAGCTGCGCCGGGCTGAGGGCGGCGTCCCACACTAGCAGGTCCTTCATCTGGCCCGTGAACATCGGATTGCCAAAAGGATCAAGATGATACCAAGCGCTCTTGCCCACGTACAGGTTGGAGCGGCTCACCGGCAGCGGGAAGCGCATCGACGACGTCGTCGCGACGCTCACACCGTTCCAGTAGATCTGGGCGGGCCCGTGGGTGGCGGTGAGGCTCGCACGCGACTGCACGACCGCGACGTGAGTCCACACGTTTGCGGGGAATGATGATGGCCCCCCTGGTGTGCGCTGGTCGTAGGACACCTCGTACACAATTGACACCCCAAAGTCCCCCCCAAAAGCCAAAAGTACATTGTCTGCTCGTTCACCGTTGCCGAAATCGATGAGGCGATCCCAGGAAGAGCCTATCCGCGTGCGGTAGACCCACGCGCAGAGCGTGAAGCCGAGCCCCCCGCCGACGATTCCGGTGCGCGACGTGGCCCTCAAGTAGGAGGTCGCCGCCCCGGTGAAGGTGTACGCGCCGTCGACGGCGCATGGAGAAGCCGGCGGCAGCGACGGGGGCGGCGACGGCGGCGGAGGTGAGGGTGGTGGTGAAGGTGGCGGGCTAGGTGGCGGCGGCGAGGGACGGGGGGGTTGAGGCGGCAACGGTGGTGGCAAGCACCTCGCACCGCAGTCGTCACAGTCATACCCAAGTGCGCAAACGGAGTATTGTCTCCCGGGACCTCCATCGTCGCAGAGGTTATCATTGTTAAACTGGCACGTATTTGCGCACAGGCAGCCACTTTGGTCGTACGACATTGGAGGGGGAGGAGGAGGTGGTGGAGGAGAGGACGCCGTCTGCAAGTGCCTTGCCACTGCTCTTCCTCGAAATGTTTCATCAACCGGCTGCGTTGCCTGCGTTTGATCATGTGCGGGCTCAACAGCTGATGGCTTCGGAAAGGCTCGTGGCAACGTTGCCACAGATATTACACCCAGTAGTGCTAGCGCAGTCGCCAGCCCCCCAGCGCCGCGAAAATATGATGTAATCTGGACGCACTTTGGCGCGTGGCCAGAGCCCTGCAACATGTCCCAAAATATTCTGGTTCAGTCGCAAGCGTTCGCTTGAAAAGGGCGCTCGCCAAAAAGAACCATCGGTTTCACCGAACAAGTTTACAGCCGCCCAGGGGGCGAGGGCTGGGGACCCGCTTTTCTTTTCGTCTCTCTATACAAAAACTTGCACCCGGACCCGGTCGGGGAAACCGCGGACGCCACCTACGGACGCCTCCCACGCAGCCGGGCGGGTCGGCGGCGGGCGCGCGCAGGCCATCGGTGCGAGGCAAGCAGGCAACCTCTGTGGGTTACGCACACGCACCAGGCGGGGAGGTGACGATGGCAGGGCGCGCGGCGCATGGAGACTAGATGGCGGGGCGCGGCGCGTGGAGACAATCGCGCCATCGTCGCCTCCCCCGGTTCTGCTCGGATGCCGTCTCCCACATCACCTTGCAATGCGCCCACGCTTCCTTTTGCTACCGTCCCCGTCGGGGCGGCGTTGGAGACGCCGGCGGCATCGAACCTGCGTGCACCGACGCGCCCGATGGCGCGCCTCCCCAGTGGGGAACGCAAAGACGCACTCGACACTGAAAAAGTCTCTATTTTTGGGGGCCTTTGGACGCGTTCCCCCCCAAATTTCATCTCGAATCCCACTCTGCAAACATCTCGAATCCGACGCGGGTCATCAATCACGAAAAAGGAATTGAGAACGACACGTTTTAGCTTTGTCCTTTGAAGTCCGCTGTGTACTAGAGCGGCGGTACGAGCCGCGAGTACTATCGACACACATTCCCATTCGCGGCATCGATTGACGATTCGTGAGTACATAACGTAAATTCATGAATGAACGACCTCTGAGGTGGGGGGTGCCCTGGCCGCCTGGCCGCACCACGCCACCGCACCGCGTAGAACGCATCCGGCACTCCGCGCGGTTCCCACAGGGTGCGCGTCCGGTGGTTCGGAGCTTGAGCCACCATGAGGGTCTCGGGGGCTGACTGTGGTCTCGTATGCGAACGGGACACTGGACGACTGGAGCCAATCGGTCGCACGCTCAGCTTCACAAGTGGGGACTCACACGTCGCATGCGGTGAGTTTCGGTCCGTCACCCGCTCCACTGAAGCACCCAGACGCCTCCCAGCGCCGCGTGAAGAGCTCTGTGCACTGGCCCTCGCTCTCGCACCACGCGTACATCGCCTCCTCGTCCTCAGCCCACCGGCCCAGCTGCGCGCCCAGGCCGAGGTCCATCTCGCACACGTACACGGCCATCGAAAAGTCCGTCCCGATGCACCATCCCACGTCGGCAGGCCCGCAGCTCCAATAGAGCCGCCACGTCCCCGGAGACGCACTCGCCGCGCCCATCGACGCACTCGCCGTCGCGCCTGCCGCCGCACCCTCGGCAACCGCCGTCGCGTGCATCGTCGCGTGCGCCGCCGGGTCGGTGCGCACCCAGAGCGGACAGCCGTTGTGCGTGGCGGCGGCACCGACGTACAAACCGTCTGCGGCAGGATTGCCCGCGCCGGAGACGCGCACGCAGCGCGTGTCGTGCGCTAGATGCTGCTCGTCGTCCAGCGCAATCATCGGGGCCGCGTGCGGCGAGTTGCCGCCGGGTTCGGGTGCGGGGCTCTGGGGATGCGCCTCTGCCGTCGACGCGTCACTGCGCGCGCCATCGGCGGCGTCGTCGCGCGCGCGCTGCTGTGCGGCGACGAGCACGGCGTGACGCTCGCGTAGCCGCGCCTCCTTGGCCTCGAGTGCTGCCGTGTGTGCCTGAAGCGCCGCGAGTTCCGCCGCAAACTCGCAGTCGACCACCTCCAAAGCAGCCTCGAGCCCCAAGAAGGTGGCGGTGGGTTGCTCCGAGGGTACTGCCACGGGCAGCGTCGTGGTTATTGCGCCGCTCTTGGCTTGGCAATCGACGTGCGGAATTGGAACAGCAAGCACTTCGGAAACCTCCGCTGCCTCAGAGCTTAACATCGATGGCACGGGCGACACCGCCGTTGATGGCACGGGGGGGGTCGCTGTCGGTGGCGAGGCCGGCGTACTTGAAGGGGCAGCGGGCTGCGCATCCATGCTGCCGGCATGCGCGCTCGTCACGGCGCTCGTCGTCCCTTCCAGCTCGGCGGCACGCTGCCAGCTACGCTCCGCCGCCTCGACTCGCCCGAGCGCGTACAGTGCGCGACCGACGCACCGGTGCGCCTCCACGCAGCCCTGGTCCTGCTGCATCGCCACCATCCCCGCTCGCAGCGCTTCAAAGTGCTTGCCCGCTGTGTACAGCTCATCGCTGCGCGCGCACTGTGCAGCCGCGTCCAAGGTCACCAGTGTGGATGGGACTCGCCCGGCGCTTGCCTCGGGCGATAGCGCCGCACGCCTGACGCCGCTGCATCCGCCGTCCGCGCGTTCGAGATTGTTGTTGAAACCGAGCGCTTTGAGATCGCTCCAGGTGTCGTGCGGGCGCGCGAGGGTCTGCGTGTGGTACATTTGAAGAAAGCCCTTGCGGGTGAGGCAGCCATGGGGCGTCGTATCGAAGAACTGCCTGATCTCGTCGAGCTCCTCGTCCTCAAAGGTCTCTCCGCCATTGCAGGCTCGTGCAAAGGCCTGCAGCTCGGTTTCGCTCAGGGCGCCGTCATGGTCGGCGTCGAAGCGCGCGAAGACCGACTCGAGAGCTCCCTGGAGGGCGTGCGATAGGTCGCCGCCGTCAAGAAGCGCGACCTTGGGCGTCTTGGACTTGACCTTTGTCGGCGTTGAGGAACATGGCTCTTGCGGCATCATTTCTGCCATGAGAGACGTTGGTTTCAGGGAGACGAATGCGCCATCCCTCTCAAGCTTGACATTGTAGCGGCCCTTGGAGTCATCAAACGCCACGGCCAGTCCATGCTGGCCATTCAGCTCCGGCTTTGACTCCAAGTTTGTAATGCAGACGCGCCGACCCAGAAGCATGGCGCGGAGTCCTTGTGGTGTCTTCTAAAGAACACCCCCTCCTTTCTCATTGTGAATGGGGGCGCCGGGACACTCGCGACACACGGGACACTGAATGGGGGCACCCACGCCGAGCGGCAGCTCGCTGCAACGCACACGATCATATCATTCTTGAAGGGATGTTAAATAAGAAACTGCCCCGAGACGGACCCCGAGTGGCCGAGTGAGAGTCGAGACGCGCACGACAGAAATCTGAAATGCCAAATCTGAAATCACAGCGGCAGCGTCCTGGGCAGTTCGCAGTTGACGAGAGTAGTGGGCTATAGTACGTACCAACCTCACTGAGTACGTTTTCTGTGCAAGCTCCCTGCAACTCTTGTCTGATGAGCGCTGTCTTCGGTACCGGCCCGGCGTGCGGCGAGCGGAGGCCGGAGCTGCAGACCGGATTCTTAGAACCCGATAGGGGAGCGCGGGCCTAACGCAGCGCCGATTCTCGCGCGATGGCACAAGCATCACTCGCTGTGCTGACTCCCCTCTCTCAGTCGAGCCTCTCAAGCCCATTTTCGCAGGTGGCGATGAGGCTCTCGATGAGCGCGTCGCCGTTGAGCATGTGCGTGGTGAGCACGATGTAGTCGCGCCTCGGCGTTGCATTTCGCCCCAGCCATCGCAGCGCGGCGATCTCCGAGTAGGTGCACCCTCCGACGAAGCACACAAGCGTGACCGGAGGCCGGCGCTCGCCGCTCTCGGTCAGCCGCTCAGCGGGCGCGGCGGCAGCGGAGGCTGCGGGCGGCGCCGGCGAAGGGAGCTGTGGCGCTCCTGCACTGCCCGCGCCGCCGGCGGTCTCGCCATCGGCAACGGCCGCGGTGGCCGACGACTTGAGGTCGGCGGATGCCCGGTCGACGGTGACGCGCGGCTTCTGGACGACGTACTGGAAGGGGCCTGGCAGCAGCCGGATGCTCTCCTCGACGGCGGGGTTGATCGAGAGCATCGAATGCAGCAGCCGCACGGAGAGCGGAGCGTAGCCCGCGTACACGTACGCCATGTCGGCGGGCTCGTCGCCAAGGGCATGCTCAGGCACGTCATCGACCACGAGCCGGAGGGACCGCTTGAGTTTGGTCCACGGGGGCGTCCCCTCGTGCTTCTTGAGTAGGCCGAGCTTTGTGAGCGCCGCCCACGTGAGAGCGAGCGGGCCGAAGCCATACTCGTGTGTGATCTCGGCCTGGAGGGCACTGAGCGTCTTGGGCTTGAGGCCGTTAGAGACGACGGATAGGAGGCACAGCAGGCGGAGCACAGAGGTGAGCGGCATGTGATGACCCACGAGATCCTCGAGGAGCGCCTCGGCCTCGGCGGAGCACGCGCCGCTTGAGAGCGCCTCCTGCTCGCATTCGAGCCGCTTGTGGAATGCCGCCTCCCTCGTGACGCGCTGGATGCGCTCGGCGAGCGCCACGTGGGTCGCGAGAGACTTGTGTTCCTGCTGCAGCCGCGAGAGCTTCTTCATGTAGTCGCGGATCTGCGAGACGGTCTGCGCCTGGTGGCGCTCCTCGTACCCCGAGGAGACCGAGCGGGCGAGTTGGTTGAGCAATGGGCCGAGCTCGCCAAAGTTGAGGTTGCGGATCGTCGAGTATAGTCGATCGTTGTTGTTAAGCTCGCGCTTGACCCGGGCGCCGCCTGGCCCGTCGCTGCCCTTCTCGAGCCCGAGCACCTCGGGCTCAACGTCGATGAAACCGTGCTTAATTTGGAAGAGCTGGTGCAGCAACCCTTCATACGTGAGCTCCGTGCACAGCGGGGTCACCAGGTCCACGTCGCGGTCGAGCAGCAGCAGCTCCGCGATCGCACTCTGCGAGGGCAGCGGCGCGCCCGCGCGCGCCGCGCGCGCCGCGCCCGTCGCGCCCGCGAAGGCCGCATCGTCCTCGTCAAGCGCGCTCAGCATCTGCTGCATCAGCTTGATGACCACGCCTGCGCACTCGCCCTTCCCGCGCACGAGCGGGATGCGTCCGAAGATGGCCTGCAGCCGCGCAAGGGCGGTTGCGCACGTGTGGAGGACGGTGCGGTCGCCCTCGAGGAACAGGTCGCGGAAGCAGCTCTTCGGCTGCTCGAGCGAGAGTACGTCGTCCTCGAGCACAAAGACCGGTAGCGCGCACTCGCGCACGCGCAGCAGCCCGTACACGCCCTCGTCCTCGAGCAGCTTTTCGCACAGCATCGAGCGGCGCGGCACGAAAAAGAGAGCGTACGCGCGCCCGGGCTCGCCACGGCCGGCGCGCGCACGCTCGTGCGCCTGGATCTGCGTCGCCACCTGCATTGCAAGCCGCAGCTCCGGCCGTATGAAGTATACCACCGATGTGCAGTCAGTGTTGAGCGGTTCGGGCATTAGGTGGTAGATCTTCTCGATGCCGTGCTCTTTGAACTCCTTGACCTCAGCGACGAGGCCGAGCGGTCCCGAAAGCGTGGGGTCGAGCACGAGTGCGTGGCCGCCCGTGCTCGCCGCGCCTCCCCTCGGAGGGCGCGGGGCCGGCAGCGGTGATGGCAAGCCGTCAAGCGCTGCGAGCAGATCGGCGCGTGCCTGCTTTCGGAAGGTGGCAAGATCGAGCGCCGATGAATCGAGCCTTGGCATGCCGGCGTGCGTGGCCTTTGGAGGCCCCGCTGCGGCCATTTTCACAGGGAGAAGTCGTGTGAACAACAGAATTTTTCTCAGGCCGTAAACTTGGTCGCGTTGGTTGATTGGCGGTTCATCAAACTACACAAACGGCAGCCTGGTGAGCGCGACATCCCGGTCCCTGCTAAAGCTAGACCAGGCTCTGAATCGCGGTGGGTGGGCGGGAAATCTGGCCCTTCACGTTGGGTTCACAGCCGTGTAACTTTGGGCGTCACACGGCAATGCGTGCCTCCATGCTGTAAACCTCCTCGCAATGCAGGCAGAAGAGTCGATCAGGGGGCCGCTCGCGCACGCGGCGCGCTCTCTCGCTCGGCGCCTCGTGCCCGTACCGGCCGTACGCTTGGGCTCCCGGCTCGGGGGTCTTAGCACTCATAGCACCCGCGGGCCCCACGGCCATGGGTGGTGTCACGCCCCGGAGAAGATTGATCGCCGCCGCGCACAGCCCTTCTTCACACGCGCGTCCCACCGGCGCGGCGGCGCCGTCAGCTTCCGGAGCGTCAGCAGCATCCGGAGGGGCGCGCGGCATGCCGCCCTCGCCATCGAGGGCCCTCAGCACGCACCGGCCGAGCGCACGAACTAAAAGCGGGCACACGGCATTGCCCAGCTGAGTGTACAGCTTAGGACCCTCGAGGACGAAGCCTTCCGGAAAGCCCTGCAGCCGAGCACACTCACGCTCCGTGTAGAAGCGCGGAGCCGGCCGGTTCGTCTGCTCCACCTCCGCCGCCGCTGCGCACTGGGAGGGCTCCGCTACCGCCTTCTCGTCCTCGGCACCCTCCTCGCCGTCGCCGCCCTCGTCGCCGCCCTCGTCGTCGCCCTCGTCCAACTCGCGCCCGGTTACCCCCGCCTCGGCACCCGCCTCGCCCACCGCCACCACTTCGCCCGCCTCGCCCGCCGCGCCCGCCTCCTCCTCCGCGCCCGCCTCCTCCTCCGCGCCCGCCTCCACCTCGCCGGCTGCATCCAGTGGGACGAATTCGGAGAAGCGCGTGTATGACTTCCGGTAGGAGCCACGCAGTGTGCGCGCCACGCCGCTGAGCTGCGCGAGACGCCACTGCGCATCCGTGCGATAGTCCGCTGAGGTGCGTACCTTGGCCCACTGGGCGGGGCTCAGCCTGTAACGGCAGAGGGCACCGGATGGAAGCGTCTCAAGCACCGCGCGCAGCGCCGGAGGGCGAGCAGTCGGAAGCTTCGGCCATTCGAAGCGGCGGGCGACTGCGCTTAGGTCCGCGCGGAAGCAGACGAGGAAGAGCCTCTCTCGATGCTGCGGCGCCCATGCGCGGGCATTGAGGAGCTGGACGCGCACGTGATATCCAGCGCCTGTGAGCGCGTGCACGATGCGATGGATGGTGTGCCCCCCCTCAAGCCGCACCAGATTAGGCACATTCTCGAGAAGCAGCACCGCAGGCTTTCGCGCCCTCGCAACGCGGAGAATCTCATAAAAGAGGTCGCCGCGTGCATCCGACAAGCCGCCCTGCTCCCCCGTGCGGCTGAAGGATTGGCACGGGAAGCCGGCAGTGAGTATTTCGTGCGAGGGCAACCCCTCGGTCGCCACCTGCGTGATGTCGCCGCTCGGCCGGTCGCTAAAATTGCGCTCATATGTGGCGGCCGCACTTGGGTCGATCTCCGACGCGAAAACGCAGCAGCCGCCGAGCGCGTCTAGGCCCAGGCGGAAGCCGCCAATGCCCGCAAAGAGCTCAGCGTATCGAAAGGCAGCCGTCTCTGGTCGTGGCGCGACCGAAGGTCCACCGTCGAGCGCCGCGTACGGCTTCTGAGGCACCTCGCACCCCACACTGGCCGCGCCGCCAGCACCATCGACGCCCATACGCAAGCCTGATGCCCAATGCACGACGCCATCGCCCAGCAGCTGTGCAAGTTTGGCTGGCAGAACTCCCGCGCTCACGGCGCCTTCGCACTGCGTGTGCTTGTCGAGGGCGCGCGCACCCTCGGGCACCAGTGCGACAGCCATTGTGTCATCGTCGACGCGTGCGATGCGCGCGCGTTTTCGCCAGCCGCGCTGGTCAAGCTCCTCAATGATCGTCTGCACCATGCGTTTGGGAGCCAGGAGCGCGCCGACGGCCACGCCCTCGGGTGCTTCCGCGGCGACGTGGTCTCGCACGGCGTCGCTCATCGAAGGCGCCTTGTTGAGCACATCTGCACGATTCGCAGAAGCGTTTCGTTTCGTTTTCCTTCGAAGCGCCGCAACATTTTGGGAGGTACCGGCACATTGATCATGGTCTCGCCTCTGACGGAGCCATCGTCGGGCCCCGCGTCGCGCCTCGCGCGTCCAGCTGACCCGCGACACGTGCGCGGTCCGCCGCGCTCAGGCTACAGGCTTTGGCTTAGCAGTTTCCAGATAGCTCTTACCCCGAGACAGTTACGAGACACACGTCACCGTAGTACACGACCCGAAACCATGCCCGAAACAACTTATCTGTCTCTGTTAAGTCGGCGGTGGATGCGCCTAGTTTTTTCGCCTCTCGGGGTGAGCTAATTTTTCATCTGTGTATGACGCGGTTTCGGGTTTGTGAGAGGCGCTACCGCCCCCCCCTGGCCGGGCGCGTAGGTACCAAGGCACAAACCCACGCCAGTCGCGCAGTACTCCATGCTCAAAACCCCAGGCCGATCACGCAGCCCCACACGCTACACGTGTCCGGCTATGTGGTATGGTCCGCCGACTCTTTCCGTCGCGCACAGAAGAAGATCTACGCTGCTTAGTCGACCTCCTCGATGTTGGGGCCGCCGCCTCCGCCGGCTGGCATGCCACCGGGCATGCCGCCGGGCATGCCACCCATGCCACCGCCGCCGCCCTGTGCGTAGAGGCCCTGCATGATCGGGGTGCACACGCCCTCAACCTCCTTCTGCTTGTGCTCGAACTCCTCCTTCTCGGCGAGCTGGTTGGACTCGAGCCACTTGAGGGCGTCGTCGATGGCCTTCTCGGCCTTGGCCTTGTCGTCGGCCGAGATCTTGTCCTTGAGCTTCTCATCCTGGATCGTGTTCTTCATCGAGTAGCAGTAGTTCTCGAGGCCGTTCTTGGACTCGACCTTCTTCTTGAAGAGCTC
>JWZX01001646.1:0-23993 GCA_001275005.1 Chrysochromulina tobinii | reverse complement strand
TTAGAGCGCAGCGTCTCGGCACGCGCCAGCACCGCCTGCTCTTCGTCCGTCCACTCCATGTCTTCGATGAGCACGAGGGCGGGCATCCGCGCCACAATCGGGCGCCCGATGGGCCAAGCTCGACCCAGGAAAACGACGACTTTTTTCCGACGATCCCATTTTATTCTGTAGATGTCGCCGGCTCTCAAACTTGCGCGTTGTACAATAGTAGTGAGCTCTTCAACACAACCAGTCGAGCTGGGGGCTGTTCTCCTTTGGTATGTGGCTTGCGTCCCTATCCACGCACCCCAATGTATACTTTCCCTTGACCCCTTTTAGGTCATGCTTTAGGTTGCGAAGCGTACGACTACTAGGTACTAGCGGTCTAGGCTCTAGCGCCGTACGGAGAATTATGGTCGTAGTGTGCGGGGACGGTGCTTTTGAAGTTTTGGTAGCCGACGGCCCGGTGAGCGGCGACTCGTTCTGAAAGCTTAGATAACACCGCCGCCCCCCAAAGAGCTCCCCAAGCATCGACTTTCAACTTGTGCAACTTCCCCCAGGCCCCAGCCACACCCGCCCACAGCCCCCACGCGCAACGCTACCGCCGCTGCCACTGAGCCGGGGACAAAAATACTAGACGTTCATGATTGATGATACTAACAATGATTTTAGTGGCAGCGGCTGTGCCTGATTGCTGATACAGATGAAGAATAGTCTGATATGATAATCTCAAATCTGTCACTTGAGGATTCTACGTAACACCTCGTCATGAATGTTTACCATGTAATACCTTTCACCCGATTGCTGGTGGATGCTGCCTCCCACCCATGCTCCCACCAGCCTTTTCTTCCTCGAGCAGCTTGGCGAAGTCGAGCAAGTCAATCCCGCCCCCAAACTCCTCCTCGAGGACCTTCTCAAACGTGTTGGCTTCGCGCTCCGCCTTCTTGACCTTCTCCACCGCCTCTCGAGCGGCTCGGACGGGCTCGCTCGCCGGGTGCGGCTTGCGCCGCAGAGCGAGCTTCGTCTGAAGCTGGCACTTTGAGCACTTGCCCCACTCGCACTGCTTGGCCATGGCGCCGCCAGCTAGCAACAAGTCGACGACGGCAGGCAGCTGCATCACGTAGGCGCGGTGCAGCGCCGTGTGCGACTTGTCATCCATGACATTTGGGTCGGCGCGGAAGTTGAGAAGCAAGGCCACGCAGCCGATGACATTTTCCACCTTGCCATGGCACGGCGCTTCGACTGCGCACATGAGCGCCGTGCAATTTGTCTTCAGGATGCGCTGGTTGGGATTCATGCCGCTGGCCAGGCAGCCCCGAAGCAAGCCGACGTTGCCAGTCATACAAGCCACCGCCAAACTGCCATCCACACCCCGACTCATGTCCTCCTTGGCGAGCTCCTCAGCCGTGTGCCCCGTGTTGGCGGCGATAAACGGCTTCTCCTCACCGTGGCATGTAGCTTTCATGACTTGCTCGTCGGAGAGCAGCTCAGCGCCCTCGAGAATCCGACGGCGCCGCGCGATCTCGATGAGCTCCGCGGGAGTCCACGTAGCTGCAGTGCCCATCGCCACTCTTCGCTCGCTTTCAAAGTCTGTGAAAAACCGCTTTTCTGACGGCGGCGGCTTTTCTGGAACCCGCACCTCGTCCCACGTGAACCCCTTGACCCACGTTTCTCCATCGGGCTGCACCATCAGCGGCTCCAAGCAGACCACCCTGCCGACCTTCCATTCTTTGCCGTGATCGCGGCATTCGACGCGCTCCTTGAGCTTGAAGCCTGTCGGCTGCAAGGCCCCGGCCTGCCGCGAGGCCTCTCCCTGCAGGTTCGCAGGGAGCCACTCTCCCTGCGGTTCTCCCTGCAGGTTCGCGAGGGAGGCCTCTGCCGAATCGCCACAAGCCTTCTTCTTCTTCTTCTTCTTCTTCTTCTTTGCTGCGTCGCCGCTGCCGCCGTTGGCGTCCTCCTTCTCGAGCTCGTCTTTTTCCTCGGCCTCCGGTGGCTCGCTCACATCGATGGTATTCGGCGGCAGAGCATGCAGCGGCTCTTCAAACGGCACGCCATCGCCCGCAGCATCCGACATCATCAAATAGGCGTCGAGAGCCTCTTCAAGAGTTGAAGCGCCGTCGTGCGCGCGTAGTTCAAGTCAAGTCAAGTCAAGTCAAGTATAGACTTGACTTTTACCCAAGGGGTTACCGGTAGGGGAGGGATTAATATCTGGATTTCCACCCATTCCTCATACCCTGATTTCAAACTGAGTGGAAGGACCTTGGACCTTCCTACTGAGTAATTACCTGTGTAGTAAGCAAGGGTAGTAAGCAGGTCCCCCTGCGCCCTGGTCAAAAAAGTGCGCCCAGCGCGCGTCGCGCATTTTCTAGAACAGGTGTGAGTTTCCTGCATGTGCGATGTGGATGTCCACAGCGGTACATGTACATGGTCGCCACACACAAAAGTGTAAAAGTCCACAGCAAGACAGCCGCGGTGGGTGGTATCCTTATGGTCGGCTTAAGTAGCCTCCCCGGAGCGACTCTGAGCAAACAGCGCTTTGCTCAGTGTCCCTCCGGCTGCCAGCAGCGCTTGCCTCTCCTTGGCGGCGGCGGCCTCCTTCGCCGCCTTCGCCGCCGCCGCCTCACGCTGCCGGCGCTCCTCCTCCTCGCGCTCCTTGGCCTCGGCCTCGCGCCGCAGCCTCGACTTCTCCTGCTGCGCCTTGAGGCGAGCCTCCCTCGCCTCGTCTTCCTCGTCACGAGCCCGGCGCGCCGCTGCGGCCTGTGCTTCTTCTTTCTTCTGCTGCTCGAGTTCCTTCGCCTTCTGTAGGTTCTTGGCAAAGGCGATCAGGGTCGCGAGCGTGTCCGCCGCGCTCACGGGTGCCTGGGCGGCCGCTTCGGCGGCGGCTTGCGCGGCGTCCTCTTTGACCTTGATGGCGCCCTCGCCGCCAAACTCGAGGACGAGCGAGTTGAGACTCACGGGCGCGAAATAAGGCGCGAGGTCCACCTCTCGGTCCTCAACCGGCCAGAGCTCGGCACCATCGACGCGGATGCAGCCCACGTCTAGACTGCGCAGCGTCGGCGCACGCTCAGAGAGCTCATGCTGCGCGCCGCCCTCGCGTGCTGCCGCCACAAAGGGCGGATGGCGCAGCGCCGCCTCCTCGGCGCGCTTGAGCGCCGTCTCGAGCACCATCTCAAGCTCCTCGAGGATCGCAACGACCGGCGGCGCGGGGCACTCGAAGTAGTACTGTGTGAGGCACTCGCGCAGCGTGCGCCGGTTCGGACGCGGAGCGGGCGCGGCGCTGAAGGCGGCGGCCGCCGCAAGGTCGCCTTTCAACAGAAAGGCCATCGAGGACAGCGCGGGCGCGGGCGTGGCGGCGGCTGCGACGGCGGTTGGCGGGGGCTCGTCGAACGTCGCAAAAGGGTTGCGGGCGGCAGCGACGAGGGCAGCCTGTGCGGCCGCTTCGGCGGCGGCTTGCGCGGCGGCCTCAGCGGCGGCGTGCGCCGCCTGCCGGTGTCGGTTCAGCCCGATGACCAGCGTGGCGAAGGTGTCCATGTCCAGATCACCCTCCCTGCCAAACTTGGACAGCAGAGTCGACAGCTCCTCGTTGGTCACCTCGAGGCCCAGATCCGCCAGGGCGAGCTGCAGCTCTTTCCGGTCGATGGTGCCGCCACCATCGAGGTCATACTTGCCAAACGTCGCCCACGCAGCCTGCGCCGCACGCTCCGCGTCCGCGTCCGCCGCCGCCGCGCCCGCGCTCTCTTGGTCGTCCTCGCCGCTCGTGCCAGGACGTGGTGAGGGGTGTAGGAGGCTCCACCACGAGCACCAGTCGGGTAGGGGTGGATCGACCGTGGCGGGCTTGGCGGGCCGCGGGATGCCGAGCATTGCCTGTTCATGCAGCTCGAGGGCCTCTGTGAATGCCTCGGCCTCCGACGGCAGATGAAGCCCCTGCAGGCAGCCGACGCACCGGCGCAGGAGCATCTGCACAAGCTCCTTGGCACTAGGAGACACCAGCCGCAGCGGCTGGGAGGCACCCGCTGCGGACGCCCACGTGCGCTCGATGCGCAGCGTGAGCACAGGCGGCGCGTCGTTGCCGGTGAGTCGCTTCCATCCCATCGACTTGAAGTGTGCCCTGAAGGCGCGCAGCGCATTCAACGGGAGCTGTAGCACCGCGCTCATGACGCCCGCGTCGGCACCACGCACCACCCTACCCACTACGAGCAGATGCTGCCGACGCACTTGAGCCGCGGTGTGCTCCAGGGACGCGGGCTCGCGCTCTTCGATCCACGTGTCCAGACGCGCGAGTGACACACCATGTAACGTCGGCGCCATGGGAGGGCGCCACACGTGGATGTCGCGGGGCGAGCGCAGCCCGCGCAGCTCCGCAGCCTGGTTGAAGTGCTTGCCCACGATCGCCGGGTACAGGCGGGGCGAGTACTTCTCCATCAGGAAGCGACAGCCAGCCTCGGGCACGAGAGCGAGCGGTTGCGCCTCCTTCTTGCTGATCGACTGCTGGAGCGCGTCCGATGCGCTCAGTAGGGCGCGCGTGACGAAGTAGAGCTGCTCCTCGATCGCGGCCGCGAGTGCCACGCCGTTCAAGGGTCCGAGCTCTACCGGTGGCACTTGCCCTGGGCCAGAAGCACCGGTGAGCTGTGAGGGCTGGAGCTCTTGGGAGAGGATCCAGCCACACGTGCGTCTTATGAGCGCGAGGGGCGCGTGCACGAAGGCGTTGACCGTGTTGGCGAAGTCGAACTGGTCGTGATTGTCCGGCTCCGGTGTACGCTGGGCACGCAGGAGCGCCGCACGCAGGCGCACGCTGCGCTGCCCCTGCACCATGCGCTTCCACCGGCTCAACGTGTAACGCTTGCGGAAGCGTCGGAGCACTGGTGCATGGGCGACGCGCTCAAAGGAGGCGTGCGCTTGGTGCCACTCGTAGAGCGTGTGGCACTCGCGTGCCTCGCCGTCCGCCCACAGCGTCACGCCACCCTGTGAGACAGTCATGTACCGCGCCGGCACGTCGCTCCGATCGCCTGCGGCCATCAGCGTGTGCAGCAGGCTAAAGGGGTTGGGCAGTGGCGCCGCCCCGCGCTCGGCCCACGCCTCCTCGCAAAAATACCCGAAGCGCGACGAGCTCGGCCGCGCGCTGCGCAGCGACACGATGAGGCTCTCGAGGCCGCTGCCGCCGCGCAAAAAGCGAAAGAAGGCAGCATCGGCCAGCGACAGCGGGGCAGCGATGGCTGGCGGCTCGGCGGCCGACGGCTCGGCGGCCGGAAGCTCGGCGGCGGACGGTTCGGCGCCCGGCGGCTCAGCGGCCGGCGGCTTGGCAGCCTGTGGTGCGGCCGGCGGCCTGAGCTTTCGTGTCGGCGGTGCTACTACTACCTCATCGCGGACAAGGAATTGCGGCTTTTGGGCTCGCGGAGAGAGCAGCGAGTTGGGCGCCAGCGGTGCCCTAGCGGCCGCCGGCAGTGGCAGCTCCATGGGTAGCTCCACGGGCGGGAGCCGGCGCGGCGAGTGCGAGCGCGGCGTTGGTCTGAGGCGCGAGGTGCTCGTCACTGGCATGATAAGTTGACTGACCACAAGACTGGGCGTTCTTCTGCGACGCCTGCCTTTGGGCGACACAAAAAGACGTTTGGCATGGTTACGAATGAGCGCCCGCTATTTTGCGAATGTTTTGCGCTGTCTATCACCAGCGCCGTTTTGGTAAATGTGCCGTCCACATCTTGTGCTCGCTGCAACCGCAGTGGAGCGCAGCCATGAACCAGCGCGCTTCCACGCGGCCTCCGTCGGCTCTACACGCAGCTCGTGTGTCCACGAGGCCAGCGTCCGCTGCCGTGCGTTCCAGCGAGCCGCTCACTCCGAGCGTGCCACCCATCCAGGTGATCGGCGCCAACAAGTACGATGGGCTTGGCTGTTCGGCGGCGCCGCCCAACTCCTCTCGGCAACCATCCTCGCCGTCGGATCCATCCGACCAGTTCGTCGCCTTTGTACTTTCGCATCATTCGCCGACAAGGTCGCGACCCAACTCGGCGAAGCCATCCTCGCCGCCAAAGTCGCGACCCAACTCGGCGCATAAACGCGCGCCACCACGGCAAGCTACTGATAGCCCTGGCTCGCCGAGAAGCGCCGAGCTTTTGAGCGTAGCGGACGCCCATGCACAACTCTGCGGCAGCAGTGGCTACTACTGCCTCGGCGCGAGTGGCGCGAGTGCCACCGTCGCGGTGGTCGCCGAACCCAAACCGACCGTCGTCGCCGACAACCAGCCCAACCTCTCGATCGGCGAGGCGCGCGCTCGCGCCGGCAGCGCAGGCGTGCGCCGGGTCCTTGAGCGCCAGCACAAACGAAACGCCGGCTTGCACGCGATGCTACGGCCGCCGCCGGCCGGGCCGCTGCCCTTCATGCTCGAGGCGCCCCTAATCGCGCCTCTGCGGCCGGCCTCGGCGACGGCGCGCTTGGCGGGTCTCGAAGCCTCTGTTCAGGCCGGCCCGCGCCGCGCGCTGCACGCCATGAGCCAGCGCTATCGGTCCAAGGCCGGCCTCGCGTCCAGTCGTCTCTTCCGCGCAGAGCCACACAGCTCGATCGCCGAGGAGCCGGCGCCACTGTCGCCCGAGGACGGCGAGGCGGCCTTGCCCGCGGACTACGAGATAGCCTTAGCAGCCTTGGCAGCAGCGGCGGCGGCGGATCCCCTCGGGGGTGCGTCGGATGAGAATCAGGACCTGCCCATCGGCCGTCCGCCGCCGCCGCTCGGCCACGTGTCCAAACTTCTCAGCGCGTACGCCACGCCGCAGACGACCGTCGTACGGTCGCGGTACGCGAGGCAACGGCATTGGGACGCGTCGACAGCCGTCGACGACGATCGTCACGCTGTGGGAGAGACACTGGGGGCACCTGGAGCGGCGCTCATCACGGCGCCCGGGGCCATGACCTCGAGCACCGGCGAAGTGGTCAAGGCGCTCATCACGGCGCCCGTGGCCATGTCCTCGAGCACCGGCGAATTGGCCGTTGACTGCTTTGGCACCAAGCCGGCGGCCGGTAGGGAGGTGATGGCGACGGCTGCGGCGCCCGCGCCCACGCCGGCGGGGGCGTCTCGCGCGGCGGCCGGCGAGGAGCTGCGGGCCGCTACCGGCGGCGCGCCATCGCTCAGAAGCTGGATGGAGTCACTCCACGACGCGGCGCCGGTGCCGCCCTTAGCCATCGATCCGCCGCGAGCGCGCACGAGGGCAGGCGCGCCCGCCGCCGACTCGTGCGTGACAGTTCAATTGGCGCACACCTCGCAGGGTTTCCGCGGAATGAGCATCAGGTGACACGACAACCTCTGAGCCAGGTGTAGGTTGCAGGTTTTAGAGGCTCTACGCTCTTGCCGGCCGGCCATCTTTAAGATATTCTCCCCCTGTTGCCTAAGTACCTGTACAACATCATTACCGTCTGTAGGCGCGCAACGCGCAGGGGGTTAACGTCCTGCCCGATGGTTGACGAGGGGCTCATCTCGGCACCTTTTTGAGACTGCATGATGACGCGTCTATGGTGTCTATTCACACTTCCGCTTCGTTCATCTCGTTGGGCCTCGGACGAGCATCAAAGGTCCATCACGATGCTCGTGCATTGGTTACTGCTACCAACGGCGATGGTGCTGCCCTCGTCCAATCCCAGCCGCGTGTGGGACGTGACACTCGTCAGCGCCGACGAGCAGCGGCACACTCTTAGCGTCGCTGAGAATCAGAGCGTGCTTCGTGCGGCGGAGCTTGCTGGGCTCCTTCCATGCAGCGACTGCCGCCGTGGCCGCTGCCTGTCGTGCGCGGCACGCGTGGTCTCGGGATCTAAATTTTCGCTGGCCGTGGATTCAGACACGGCGCTCTGCGACGAGGCCCACGTCGAAGGGATCGTGCTGCTTTGCTCTGCCTACCCGCGAGGGTGAGTGCAAAAGCGTTGCCAACCACCTGCTCGCTTGCTCATCGCTGACGATCCGTTCGCCGCCTGCACGCGCAGGCCCAACCTGGAGCTCAAGCTCGATGCAGAGGGCGACGCCTTGGAGATCCAGTACGAGAAGCGCTTTCGGAGCGGTGCGCAGCCACCGCCACCAAGGAAGGATAGGCCGGCGACGGCGCACTTCCACTCGCCGGAGGATCTGATCGTCCACCTGGAGCGCTGCTTGCCGAGTCAACGCAAACCCCGTCAAGAGCGGTGACCCTGGTCAGTCGTTTTTTAGCAGTCCTAGAAATAAGAGATATTGACTCAACGTCATGATATTTTTTGAGCCGGGCGGGCGGCAGCCCGCGCGGGTCCACATCTCCACGGCGGCGCGGCTCTCTGCGCCCGCCGTCCGGGCGCGGCCGGCGGTTACTTCGGACCTCCGGCTCCGCTCTTCTTTTTCCCCGGGGGCTGCCGCCCCCGGATTCCCTAGCTGCTCTTCTTCTTCCTCGCGACGGCCGCCTTGCCAAAGCCGCCGCGCCCAACGAGTGTGCTCTCGGGCAAGCTGGCTGCCACGCTCGGGGCTGGGGGCGAGCCCGCGGCAGCCGCGTTGGGCTCGGCTGCCGGTGGCGGCGCCGTCGCCGTCTCGCCGATGGTTGCGCGGTTGCGCGCGCCGAGCGGGTCGGGGCGCAGCGCCTTGCGCAAGTCAGCGCAAGCGCACGCGCGCGAGCGAAGGAGGCCGGCAGAGGGAGCCGACAGCGAAGCGCTCGAGTGCTTCGATGTAGCTCTGCAGGATCTCGGTCTCGGAACCAGAGTGTGAGCATCCATTATTGTGCCGACTTGAGCTCTCTGCCCTCTGACCCATGGGATGTAGCGCTCGCACCTCCCGTCACCTCTGCACCGCCGACCGGCCCCTGCAACCTCTGCTGCCGCTCTGCCTGCTTCGCACGGCGCATCGAGTATTCGGGCATTGGGACGTATGTCACCTCGAGCACGTCCTTGCGCCGTGTTGTCTCGGCATATTGCTTGGGCCGCAGACCGTCTTCCGGCGGCCGGGTGGGCAGCGGAATGATTGCCCTGGTCACGAGCGAGATCCGCGCCATCCGGCCGTCCCGTTTGCGCCACGCCACGGCATCCGCACGTTTGTCTGTTGTCGGGTCGATGAGCGACACGTGCGACATGTGCAAGGGCTGCGGTTGCTCCTTGGTCATAAACCCTGGATTGAAGAGGCTGGCCGAATCAGGGTCTATCTCTTCGGAGGTCTTAAGATTCACGCCCTCAACGCAAAGCGTGTTTTCGCGCCACTGGCGGTCGACCACCCGCCCACGCCGTCCCTCGTCAGTCCCTTGATTGACCTCAACTACATCGTGCTTTTTGATAAGCCACTCGTGCAGCGGAAGCTCGGGCTTAGTGCGGCTCGGTTTCGGACGGCGTGGGCGACTCTTGAGCGCTGCCAGCCGCCAGCTGGTCATCAATCGCGCGCCATGAGGTGCGGTGATGGGTCGAGCGAGGGCTGCCGCCAGGGTCAGCATTCGCCTTCGGCTGCCGCTGCACGCAAGGCCACGTAAAGGGTCGAGGCGCCGAGGCGAGCGTCGGCTTTTCACGTTCCTCGTGCCTCGAGAACTATCCGACGGCTCCAAAGTCCTTCCCACAAGCGACAAGGTGGGGATGCAGCATGCTCCATGCAGGATGTTACTATGCGATAGTAAAGCGACGGAGCGAATTTCGGTATGGCGAATGCGCTAGGGGAATGCGCCCTTGGAATGCGCGGCCGCAGGCGCAGGCCTCACGCGTCACGGCACAGTGGCGACACGGGACGACCCGCAGCCGCACGGGCCTGCCAGAGCGGGCGAGGGGTGTCAGCCCCGCCGCGCATCGCATCTCGCTGCACCGGGACAGGCGGCCCACCGCACGGCCGACGCGCACGCGGCGAGCGCCGGAGCCGGGGTGCGGGGAGCGCGGCCAGAGCCGACGTCGCGCAGCGCTCACGCGCACACCGCTGCTGTAGCCTGTGCACACACGACAGCAAAAGGATGATAGATATTTGTGTCGTTTTCGTGCATGCTTAATGGCTACCGGGCTGCCTAGTGCCTGTGTCCCATAGGGCCATCCCCTTCCTCCTCAGGCACGAACGTGAATGTGGCAGCAGGCCCATTGTCGTCCTCGATGGACACAAACAGCGTGTCAACATCAGGGCCTTCCCGGATCATCAACACCTTCGCCTCCGCACCGGCGGGCTTGCTTAGCATGACGGTAGAGTCGTCAACAATGCTCCACTGGCCCACAAGTTCCACTACACTAGATTCCACTTTCCGGATTACATAGGCACCGTGTCCCTCAAATCTTATCCATCCACACCACGAGGAGAGCTTCGGCGCAACGCTGTTCTCAATGAGTACAAAGTGCCCGTCGCAAAGCATGAACGAAGGCACCATGGTCGCTGACGTGCTCTGAAAGATGCCCATGATCGCTAGGGTTGATCAAAAGCCGGTGTGAACTGGCTGTCAACCTCCCCTGAACTTGTGGTGGGAGAACTGAGCCCATCGTTCGATGAGAAACGTCGGCATATCTCAAATATGGGGAAATGAATATCCAACCATCCAAGATCGAAGATGTGCAGAGGAGCAATTGGTATTGGAGGCTTGTGGGAGCTCGTGGAGAGGAGTTCAGGAGTACGGTTGTATGCGACAGGTGGATCGGATCAATTTAAGATCTATAATTATGAAGGAAGTTCGCCGTCGTGAGTACAAATTTACACTGCCTCGATTTTCTCGCCGTCATCACTGCTTCATCATGCGTCAGTAGGACGGCGCCGGTCTTGCGCGTCCGAGCGTCCGAGCGAGATATACCCGCCGCAATATGATTACGAAAGAAGAGGACGGCACTCGCGTGCGGCTTAGCCGAGGCCACGGGAGAGGCTGCTCATCGTGGCCTTGTTCACGTCGTTCACGCCTTGGGTCTTCTTGACGATCTTATCGACGATGCCGTACTCGAGAGCCTGCTGTGCGTCCATGTATTTGACGCGGTTCGTGTCCTCTGTGAGCTGCTCGATGGAGACCCCAGTCGCCTTCGACATGATCTCGAGCGCCACCCTCCGATTCGTGAGGATCTCACGCGCCTTGATCGCAATGTCGGACGCCTGGCCTCGCGCGCCGCCGCCGCGCGGCTGCGAGAGCATTACCGTACCATACGGCAGTGCAGAGCGCTCGCCCTTCTCGCCGTTGGCGAGCAGCATCGCTGCAAGCCCGTACGCCTTGCCCACGAGCACCGTGTGGATGGGTGGCGCGGCGTAGTTCATCGTGTCAGCGATCGCAAAGGCCTCTGTCTCGAATCCGACAGGCTGGCCCTCGGAAGTCTCGACGCCAGGCGAGTTTATGTACATCAAGATCGGCTTCTCAGTCGAGTCGTACTGCAGGAAGAGCAGCTCAGCGATGATGAGCTCCGTCACCTGCGGCACGATCGGCATTCCAAGGTAGACGATGCGGTTGTTGAGGAGCAGCGACGGAAGGTCCGGTGGCGGACCGATGCGTGCGCCGTCGACCATCTGCAGCCAGTATCACAGCGCGCCGGGTCACTGGGTGGTTTGCTCAGGCAACAGGACAAGAGGGCAGGCGATGCGCAAAGGAGTGTTGGGAGGAAATGCGAGCGCACCCCGCCGCCTCCTGGCGCTCCCGACTGCAGCGCAAGCGGGCATCTGCTGCGGGCCGCAGTGGCCGCCGCGGTAATAGGGCGCACGCCCGCCTGCCACGCTCCCAGTAGTGGCAGCCCGCAGAGGGCCGCCGCGAGCAAGACGTGCACGCGCATGAGGGGATTCTCCGCGACGAGCGAAGGGTGACGAATCGCCAGTTGTGGACATATCGAACAACAGCCGTCTCAGCACCGTCGTCAAACATCTCATGATTCAGAAGGCACTAAATGAGCGTTTTTAGAAACGCCCGCGGCGTCGTTGCGAATGGCGTCAGAGGACCTGACACCTGCCCGCGCGGCGCTCGAGGACGCGGCCACGTACGTGGAACGGCACAAGGTGTTTCAGCTGTTCGAGTCGCTGCTGCAGGACGTGCTCGTCGCAAGGCCTTCCGACCCGCTCTCACATCTGATCACGTCTCTCAAGCGCGAGCCCGTGCCCAAGGTTGTGATCGCCGGCCCGCCGGGCGCACAGGCGCGCTCGGTGTGCGAGCTGCTCGCTTCCAAGAAGGGTATGGTGCACGTCATCGCCTCCGACGTTGTGCGCGAGCTCGCGCGGCTCAACTTTAAGCCGGCTGTCGAGGCCAAGGCCCTCATCGACAGCGGCAAGGAGGTGCCCGATGCGGTCATGCTCGAAATGCTCAAGGAGAAGCTGACGAGCGGCGACTGCCGGTCCACCGGCTGGGTGCTCGAGGGGTACCCGAGCACCGCCACGCAGGCGCGCGCGATGTGCACCGCCGGCCTTCTGCCGACGCGCTTCATCCACCTGGCGCTGAGTGATGCAGAGGTGACGCGCCGGCTGACGGGGCGGCGCGTCGATCCGGTAGAGAACAAGGTATACCACCTGCAGGACGCACCGCCCCCGAACGGCGAGGTAGCGAACCGGCTGGTCCAGCGCGGCGAGGACATGCCCCCGCATGTGGCAGAGCGCTTGGCCGCCTACCGGCAGCACATGAGCGGCGTGCTCCCGTGCTTCAGCAAGGTGCTTGCGGAGCTCAACGGCGACGAGGCGGGTGGTGTCGACGCGATCCTCGAGCGCGCGTTGCCGCTCGTGTCGCCTTACATGCCCTCCCGCGCGCCCCGCGGCGCCGCGCGCGTGTGCCTGCTGGGTGGGCCCGGCTCCAATGCGGAGGCGCTCGGCGCCGCCCTCGCCCTGCGGTACGGCGCCAAGCTCGTGTCGGCCGTTGAGCTCCTGCACTCGGCGGCCCTCAGCGGCGACAAGAAGGCCAAGGCGGCGATGGAGCACCCGAACAACCCGCTCGAGGCGGGCCGCCCGCTGCTCGGCCCGCTCATCCTTGAGCGGATTGCCAAGGAGGACGTGCGCACCTCGGGCTTCGTCCTCGTCGGCTTCCCGGCCACGCCCGGCCATGCCAAGGAGCTCGAGAAGGCGAAGGTGTGGCTGCGCGACGTGGTGCATCTCAAGCTGAGCGACGACGATGCGCTTGCCGCGGTCACGCAGACCCGGTACGACCCTTACGACGGCGAGGTGTACCACCTCGAGAGCAAACCGCCCCGGGATTACGACACGGCTGAGCGGCTGGTCCAGCACCCGAACCACAAGCCCGCGGTCGTCAAGAAGCTGCTGAGCGAGTACAACAAGGAGCTTCCGAAGCTGTTGAAAGTCTACAGTGGCATGCTGCGCACCGAGGACGCGAGGCGTTCCGAGCGGGAGCTCGTCGAGCGGCTCGCCCCTTGCTTCCTTTCCCTCTGAGCGGCTGAGAAGCGAGCGGCAGCTGGGGCGGGGCGGAGCGGCGACGTGACGTGGCGTGCGTGAGCGTGGGCGCCAAGTGAGAACAGTGAGGGCGTGCAAAGTATGCATCATCATCGGGAATCGCATGCAGCGGCCGTGTCGTGTGGGCCATGTGTTGGGCACTTGGGGTGTTCGCGACGGTCGCGACGGCTTTGCGTTCGCTCCATGCCCTGCGGGCCCAGCTCCGGAACGTAGCTCTGACTCGCGGCGGCTGGTGAAAAAATTGACCAAAGAGCAAAGAGGTCGTTCTTCATGAGATTCAGATTCATTCAACGCTGTAGGCTGTACGCGCTCACGTCACTTGAGCCCTGGCGCCTGGCCTCGACGAACTCGACAGGAAACTCGACAGGAACTCGACAGCTCCTTGACAGGATACTCGACAGCTACTCGACAGGAGCTCGACAGGCTCGACAGGCAAGGCCTCGACAGCGCCTCGACAGTCGACTCGACAGCGCCTCGACAGCGCCTCGACGGAGCCTCGACACGGCTCGACAGCTCGACATAGCCACGAGGGCTCAAACGCGCTCCGTCGGGCGATTCGGCGGGAAATTTCTACAGAGTACAGTTGTAACGGGCGCTTACCGATTACCTCGCTTAGCGCGCGCGGTGCGACCGGCTCGGTCAGCGGATCGGGCGCGGGGGAGAGCGGGGAGACGCCGTCGGGCGAGAGCGGCGCCCCGCACGCGGCGCTGGGGCTCGAGCCCTGCGCGTCAGCTCAGCGCGTGCCGCCCTCGGCCATGCAGTCCACTGAGTCCCCCATGCTCACCTCGTACATCCGTATCGATGATGGTCTACCTTCGGGGCCGCGCGCCGAAAGAGAGGGCCTCGCTGCGCCAAGAATGGTTCTTCGCGAGATAAGTAACCCCTCCCATAGTTCTCTCGTTCACTCGCTTCCTAGCCATGCAGCGTAGGGCAACTCACCGTCCTGCCGTTCGAAATTGAGCGGCACGAACTGCTTCTCGTAGAAGCGGCGCGCCTGCTCGGAGCCAGGGACTACTGAGGCGAAGAGCAGCCGGTGACGCCCCTTGAGGTGAGCCATCACCGCAGCCCCAGTGCCAGCCTCGCCGCAGATCAGGACGAGCTCGTCGATGGGGATGTCGGCAGCGGCGCGCGAGAAGCCGGCACGAATATGTGCCTCGCGGATGGGCCCAAACGAGGACATGCGCGCCGTCTTCACCTGGGGCAGCGACGGGTTCGCATGAGGGCCGAGCGAGTCGCACACCGCCTGGTTGCCCCCGGCCTCGCACAGCAGCGCGCAGCCGATGAGCTCATTGTCCACCCGCCGGCGGACGAGCAGCAACTTGGTCGTGAAGTCGAAGAGACGCCTCAGGTCTCGCTGTCGCACAACCACGCGCTGCTTGGAGTTCGCCCATGCGTTGAGGCGCTGCCAAGTCACCGCCGCTCGTGCCTCTGCGTACCCCTCTTTGTCGCTGATGTCGATCTCGACCACGGCGTGCGGCCGCATCTTGCGGCGCGCGCGTGGTGAGGCAGCGGTAGCATGCGCACCTGCAGCGCTGGGGGCGGTCCCTGGCGCCAGTGATGGCGCCAGCGGCGGCGGCGGCGGCGGTGCGCGGACGCGACGCCGCATCGGCGATGCATCGAGCTGTGCATGGTCAAGAGTCGAGTGGCATACGGTCAAGAGTCGAGTGGCATACGCGCGTGAGCGTCCGCAGAGGGAGCGAGAGGGAGCACGAGGCGGGCATCGCTTGCTACCCACCTCGAGGCGCGACAAGTGGTCTGCCTTGCGCTTGCGGTTGACTGACTTGGCCTGCTCGCACTGAATCACTCCGGAGACGGCGAATGCCAGGTTGCAGTCCCGGTTCGCGCACCGCGAGGCGCTCGCGGGGTTGGTGTCGCCGCACACGGTACAAAGCCAGCAACGCCTCGCAGCTGCCGTGCGGCCTTCGCGCAGCGTGACGGCGAGGCCCCCCTGCTTGGCAGCCTCGAGCATCACCGAGCGGCCTTCTGTGGAATCAAGGCGCCCTTGTGGGCACCAAGGAATGCGTGTGAGGTCGCCGTCGCTCACAGAACTCGCTCGTGGGACAGATCATCGATCAGCCGCGGCCGATGCGGCGCGAGTTGCAGCTGCTGATCCTGGACAACTATGACTCATACACCTATAACTTGGCACAGATGCTCTCGCAGCACTGTCTCCACCCACCGATCGTCGTACCCAACGATAGGTACTCGAGCTGGGCTGCCCTGGTCGCTGCCCTGCCGCACTTTGATGCCATTGTGATCTCGCCAGGCCCAGGCCATCCTGCTTGTGCGGCCGACTTCGGCCTGTGCGCGCAGGCATACCGCTGCGGCCTGCCTGTGCTCGGGGTGTGCCTCGGCCATCAGGGGCTCGCGCTCGCCTTCGGTGGCACAGTGCACCGTGCTCCCGTGGTGGATGCACGGTCGTCTCTCATCGATTGTGCACGATGGCGGTGGCCTCTTCGAGGGCGTGCCGTCGCCCGTTTCGGTGGTGCGCTACCACAGCCTGCTCGTGGACGGGGCGTCACTGCCGAGCTGCCTGTGCGTCACCGCACGCACGGCCGACGATGGGCTTGTCATGGCGATGCAGCACGCGACGCGGCCGATCTACGGCGTGCAGTTCCACCCCGAGTCGGTGTGCACCGCCCATGGCGACGCGATGCTCGCCAACTTCGTGCGCCTCGCCAGCGAAGTCAGGCCCTACCTTTCGCACGCGCGTGGCGAGCTCGCTCCCCATACGGCCACGCTGCCTCTGTCGCCTCCGACGCCTCCGCCTCCGACGCCTCCGTCGCGAGTGAGGCGCCACCTGCTCGTGTGCGAGCCGCAGCTCCCCCGCAGTCTACCCGCCGAGGAGGTCTTCACGAACCTCTTCGGCTCCGCACCGATGAGCTTTTGGCTTGACGCCGCTGGGGGCAGCCGTCGACCTCGCTACTCGTACATGGGGTGCGCCGGTGGTCCATACTCGCATCTCGTGTGTCAGCGAGAGTCGGGCGTGTACACGCTGCGCCTGGCGGCGGGGGATGCCGAGCACGCGAGAAGCGAGTTGGTGCCCGGCACGACGCCCGGCACGACCATCGATGAGTACATTCGTGCCGCACTCGCGCCGTGGGCGGATCCGGTCACGTTGCGCTGCCAAGTGCCTACCATCGCAGGCAGCCAACCCATTCTCGAGCAGGCCCCCGTCGCCTCCTTCAGCACACCCGGGGGTGAGCGAGCAGGGCTGCTGACCCCCGAGCTCCTCTTTCGCGGCGGCTTCGTGGGCTACTTGAGCTACGAGGCGTGGCGTCATCTCGGGCCGGTGGCGCAGGAGCCGAGCATGCGCGCGCGTCGGAAGGAAGCAGCCACCCCCAGTGCCACCCCCCCCAGTGCTCCCCCAGTGTCTTCGAGGGAGCTCGGCGACCCGGCAGGGGCGGAGGCTGCCTTTATGTTTGCGGACCGCTTGCTTGCATTTGATCATGCTGAGGGGCGGTTGCTGCTGCTATGCTTGTGCGAGGGCCCCACCACCGCCTCCGCACTGAGCTGGCTGGCTCGGCAGCAGAGGGCCTTGCGCCGGCTCGCAGCTATGCCGCCATCCCAGCCTACGCATGCTCCGCCCACAGCTCAAGCGGCCGCCTCTGCGGGCGACACAATGCAATTTGTGAGCGACCGAGGGCGTGAGCACTACCTCTCCGACATCCGCGCCATTGGCGACTTTTTGGCGGCCGGTGAGAGCTACGAGGTCTGCCTGACGACGACGTTCCGCAGCCCCGAGTGCCCTCCGCCACTCGACTTATACCGCCGGCTGCGCCGCACCAACCCCACGCCACATGCTGCTTACTTGCGATTCGATCCGCGCCGGCTGTGCGCGCAAGCGCAAGCGCAGACGCCGAGCGACTCCCCCACATCCGTGCCCGCTGCCCCTGCTGATGGCATCGGCCCTGGCGGTGTGGTGATCTGTTGCTCCTCGCCAGAGCGGTTCATGCGTGTGGACCGCAGCCGGGCTGTCGAGTGCAAGCCCATCAAAGGCACCGCCGCTCGGGGTGCGACGCCGGCCGAGGACGCTGCCGTCGCGATCGCCCTGCGCACAGATGAGAAGTCGATCGCGGAGAACTTGATGATCGTCGACCTCATCCGCAACGACCTCGGGCGCGTGTGCGCGGCCGGCTCGGTGAGCGTGCCCAAGCTCATGCACATTGAGACGTTCCAGACCGTCCATCAGCTGGTCACCACGGTCTGTGGTCAGCTGGATCCGCGCGAGGATGCCATCTCGGCGGTCGCGGCCGCCTTCCCGCCCGGCTCGATGACGGGTGCGCCCAAAGCACGGACGATGCGCCTGATTGACGACCTCGAGCTCCAAATCCCACGTGGCGTCTACTCGGGGGCTCTGGGCTTCTTCTCCGTGGACGGCAGCGCCGATCTGAATGTCGTCATTCGAGCTGCCTTCCTCGACACGCATGGAGTGAGCGTGGCTGCCGGCGGTGCGATTGTCGCTCTCTCCAAAGCTCAGGACGAGTGGGAAGAGGTCCTGCTCAAGGCGCGCCCTGTGATGAGCGCCATTGCGGCGTGCATGAGCGCCGGCACCTCGGATGCCTACGAGATCGTCACACGACGCACGCCGCGGCCGCTGCATGAGCGGCCTTTGGCGCAGCCCACCTCGACGTCGCTCGACGTTTTCGAGACGATGCTCTACGCGCCAACGCTCGGTAGCGAAGGAGCAGCTGGTGCTCGCGCCAATGGGTTTGAGCACGGCTTCTACCTGCTCCCCATGCATCTCGCTCGACTGGTACGCTCGAGCGCGGCCCTCGGCGTCACGTGCGTGCCGCCGCCCGCACGCCTCCTCGAGCACCTGCTCGAGGCCGCCAAGCGCTGGCCGGCTTCGGATCCGCTGAGTCGCGTGCGTCTTTCACTGAGTACGAATGGCGAGTGCCGCATCGAGCGGTGGCCCATGCCAGCCGGCAGCGGACCCAGCCGATTACCCAACCTGCCGCGCGGCCTGAGGCCGGCACCACCCCTTGCGATGGAAGCGCTCCTCGACACGCATGATGCCGAAGAGGCTCGGCGCGTCGTCCTCGACGTGTGTCCTGTGCACTCATGCGACCCGTCCCTTGTGCACAAGACGAGTGCTCGCCACGTGTACGATGCTGCCCGTGCACGCGCCGGTATTGACAAGCCCATTGCGGTCGCAGACGGCCGCGCGCCCACCGTCGCCAAACCATTCGATGTGCTGCTGTACAATGAGGCGGGCGAGCTGACCGAATGCTGCATTGCGAATGTGGCTCTGGAGGACGGCCGTGGCGGATGGGCGACGCCGCCTCTAGAGTGCGGGCTGCTGCCTGGCTTGCTCCGCGCCGAACTGCTGATGGCCAAGGCGCTCTATGAGGCCGTGGTGACGCTCGACGAGCTGGTTGCCGCACTGCGGGATGGTCGGCGCCTCGTCGCCTTCAACTCGCTTCGAGGCGTGTATCTGATCAGGCTGGACCTCCAAAGTCAAATGTTGGACAGGAAGGTGCTGGGCAGCTTGCAACCGGCGACCCCCAGTAAGCTGTAGGCGCTTGGGCTGCTCTGCAAAACGACCGTCGGCACTTCAACGTTCAACCACACGTCTGGACCTGGGTACTACGTACTTCGGTACTTTTCCACATCGGAACTGTCCGGTTCTTTTCCACATCTTGGCACAACTTACAAGCTTTTAGGAGTGTCATTGCGGATTCCACCCGGCACGCTTGTCGCCGCGCGACGGCAACCGGCACCGGTTCGGTTCGTGTGCCGGGATGTCGCGCCGCGCGCGAGCAAGGTCATTTTCGAGGTTTTAGTTAGCTGTCTTAAGGACTCAAGGCACCTATACGCACTTCGGCTTTTCTGTGTTATTTGCGTTTTTGTTAGTGCGGAGAGGTGTGCGCGGTCATGCGAGCAGGAAAGTGCGTTTAGTTTTCACCGCTCGGCGTGCAGCCGTGTGGGCGAGGCACGAGGACCGCTGCCGCGCGGCGGCGCGCGACTTCCCGCGCTGCCCACGCGGCTGATCAGCGGCCTGCTCGCTGTGCGGCGTCCTCTTGGAGACGCGCCTGCGCGCCCTGCTGGGTGAGCATGCGGCTCCTCCGAGGCTGCCCTTGGCGCCCGTCGCAGCCCGTCGCCATCGCCGTCTTGAAGTCCGAGACGTGAATCCAATAGTTGGCGCCCCATTTCATGCCCTTGATGACGGGCATCGCCTCGTGGTGCGTGCGGTGGTCCTTGGTGCGTGGGTCCGAGTCGAGGCCGTGCGGCCAGAGCACCGCCGAACCCTTTTTGG
Organism: Chrysochromulina tobinii; assembly: GCA_001275005.1. NCBI lineage: Eukaryota > Haptophyta > Prymnesiales > Chrysochromulinaceae > Chrysochromulina > Chrysochromulina tobinii. The sequence goes on along the minus strand of JWZX01001646.1, from coordinate 4,458 downwards.
GCATCACCGTGATGTTCAGGTAGGGGAAGTTGGTGCCACCCCCCTCCTCCACGTCGGACAGGTAGAGGAAGAACGTGAACGCGCGCGGGCCGCAGCGCGCGTCGAGCTGCTCGGGGATCCAGTCGTGGTGCAGCCGATAGTACTCGCCTGGTCCGTACTTGAGCAGCTGCATGTGCTCCGCATTGTTTTCGGGCAAGCCGACGATGCTCATGATGCGCTTGATGACGCGCTCGTGCACGGGGTGCTTGAAGCAGCTCCGGTGCTGGCACCACGCGTTGTGCGAGGTGCGAATCTGGTCGGGTACGTCGGTGAGCACCACCTGGCCGTTGGCCTGGCGCACCGGCTTCGCGGTGGTCGACGGCCTGATGTACTCACCGCGCTTGCCACCGACTGCCTCAATGATGCCGGCACACTCCTCATCGTCGAGCAGGTTGTCGAACTGGACGACCCACGGGTCGGTCGAGTGCACGGTGGCGGGGTACTGCGGGAACTCGCGCATCGCGCGCTCAAAGATCTTGGTAATGTCACCCGTGTGCACGTCGGGACGCTCGCTCGGGTCGATCGAGCACGGGTCGTCGGGGTCGGGCGAGCATGAGGAGCAGCAGTTGGCCTTCATGAACTCGGCGTTGTCGATGCACTTCATCTCGTATGCCCACGTGGGGCAATCAGTGTGCGTGTCGACGCACGTTAGCTTGTGGCAGCTCGAGCAGCAACGCAGGGCGAGCGCCTCATCTGCGGCGCATGAATCAGCGGTCACGCTCTTGCCGCACCCAGGCGCATCCCTGCACTGCGGCCTCTTGAGCGACTCGTGCGCACGGCCCTCCTGCAGCAGTTCTTCCGCCGTCATGCTACGACCCATATCGACACCCAAGTCGTTCAGCTTGCTCTCCAGCTTTTGCGCAAAAGGTTTAATCATCGATTCCACAGTTTTGCGCTGCCCGAGAGCATCGCTGTAATAGAATGCGCAGGCAGCAACGATGGCGATAACAGCAGCGATTAAGGCGCTGTTGACGATGGTGCCGGCTGACTGGGAGCCTTGTGACGGCACCTTCTTCGACTTGAGTGGTGGTTTTGCATTGTTCTTGCCCATGATCGCTAGTGCTCGAAATGCGTGTGCGTTTTATTCCCATGATCGACGCGATTCACGCTCACGGCTCTAGAAAACTTACCCGGTCGTTACTGTAAGTTTGAGCACTGGGGACCTCGGAAGGCACGCCCCGTCGTCGCCTCCGGACAGAAATGAGAACGCCCAGGACGCTGCATGCAATGCAATGATGATAACAATCACCCAAGTCACAACTATGAATAGACAAAGACCAAAATGATCCGACCCGTTTGTGGGCTGCGCGCGGCTGCCGCTAGGCAACCGCGACGACATGCCGCCGGCTCCAAAGGCACAGTGGGTGCTAGGCAAGAAGGGAATCTGGTATCTCCAGAGCCAGTCTCCGGTTCCTGATGCCGAAGCCGCAGCGGCCACTTCGGCGGTCGAGCTGGAGCGCCCGTCGACACCACCACCATCCTTACCCTCGTGCTCGGCAAGCATGCTCGACGCACTGACAGCAACGGACCTCACCAACGGAGACTCGGCTTTGTTCCGCATGGATGCAGATTTCGACGTGCTGACCTCCAGATGGGTGGCGTCGCAACCTCTGTTGGAGATCGCACCCCCGCCTTCTGAACGATTCCTCACACTGAAGGGCCAACGCAGGCACGTGGTCCGAGTGCAAGCCTCGTGGAAAGTTGAGAGTGCGACTTTGGCCGCCTTACGCCCGCACACGCTGCTGCGTGTCCTTGAGACGCGCGAGCTCACGGACGGGTCCAAACGCGCCATGATCGCGCTCCATCGGGCCAAGCGGCCTCTCGGGTGGCTCGTGATGACCACCGCGGATGGCGAGCCCATTCTACAGATCTTTGCACGACCCATCTACGAGGTCACGCGCGCGGCTGTCAAAGTCAGGCGTGAGTTCGACCTAGGTTCGAAGTACGTTGGCCAGCTCCCGATGGGCACGCGCCTTCACGTGGTGGAGACGCGTCGCGCTTCCCGCGGTGACACGCGCGTCGCTGTGCGAGTGCTGGGCGAGATGCTGATCACGGGCTGGATCACCTCGACGAGGTCTGAAGGCGCTCGCATGCTACTCGAAGTCTCGCAAGAGGCGGACACGGTGGAGATGCTGGGCGAGCAGATCTGCCCGGCAAGCGTGCGCAGCAAACGCCCCGGGTCATCGCCGCGCACGCCAAGGCTGGAGCTGCGAACATCTTTGCTGTCGCCTGCCCCTGGGGTGCGTCGCGAACATGAAAGCGCCAGCCCCTCTCAGCAGCAGCAGAAGCAGCACGTCGGCTCCAAGGTCACCTCTGGTGCGCTCGCCTCGGCCCGAGAGAAGAAGATGGAACGTCACATGGTGGGTGAGAAAGAGCGGCCGAGGAGCTCGCCGCGCGCGCGTGTGAGCCCTGCTGGTGGCGGCGGCGTCATTTTGAGGACGTCGAGCGCGGTCCCTACGACGCTGGTCGTGCCGCAGGCGACCAAGATGGATGCGGACCTCTCGGCGGCCGCAAGGGAACACTGGCGGCGGGCCTTCAAGTTGGTCTGCACCAATGTCAGCTCGTACAGGACAATGCAGGTGATTGAGAAGACCTTGGACAGCTTCCTCGATCGTTGGCGTCGCGACCTTTGCGCCTCCGCCGTCATCGAGGTGGAGGTGAAAGAGCTTCGAACGAAGATCGAAGCACACGCTGTGAAGGTCGATAAGATGGCATCGCACCGATTCGTCGAGGCGCTGCTCGCACGGCATGGCGAGTCCTCTGGCCCCAAGAAGGTGCTCGACGCCATCGCGATTCAGTGGCCGCCCGACCCCGTGACAATGACTTTCCGCGACCGAGTCAGCAGATCTGAGTTTGCATCGTTCGTCCGAAGTTACATCGAGGCCAGCAACAGCAGCATCAATGAGATCTACGAGACTTTCGATCGAGGGCCACACGTTGAGATGACGAAGCTCAAGGCCAGCCTCGGTCGGCTGGTCCAAGAATCGGCCAGCGAGCGTGCGGTCTTGCAAACGCTTCTCACCAAAGGCGCGGACCTGAAAGACAAAGAGACGATTTACCTTGCCGCTTTCCACGCGACGCTCCTCTTCGAAGAGGCGGCCGAGCAGGTGGAGAAGGTCAAGAGGGATACGACGGTGGGCGCGCGGCTCGGGCAGATCATGGTCAAGAAGGGAATGACTGCCAAGGACTTGGTCGAGACGTGGGACACAAGCGGCAGAGGCGAGATTAGCAAGGATGATTTTCGGGCTCACTGCCTCGAGTTGGGTGTGGTCGCCTCAACGGCAGACATCAACGAGCTCTTCTGTTCGCTCGACGCGGATGGCGGCGGCTCCCTCGATAAGCACGAGCTGCGTGCGGCGCTCAAGCAGCTTGAGGATGAAGCCTACAGGGCGAGGAACGCCCGCTTCGTTCTCCAGAAGCACACGATGGACCTAGCCGAAGCGATGCAGGCCACGCAAAAAGCCTGGGCGGATCTCAAGAAGACGGACGCGCTTCTGGAAGAGATTGCTGAAGCCGATGCTAGGCACCGGCGAGCGGCCGAAAAGAGTGCAGCAGCTGAGGCTGAAAAGAACGGCCGAAATGAGGCGATGCAGGCAGCAGGTGACTCAGTTTCACGGCGCCGCCGTGAGAGTGTCGATGAGGTGCCATCGCGTGCAACAACCGCTCGCGCTCCTGTGGCTGCTCCTACTACTGACTCGGGCACTCTGGCTGCCGCCGCTCAGACTGGTGACTGCTCAGGTGACTGCCGAAACTCGACCCTGACTGCCTGACGTAATACAGAGAGGGGCGACAATGAGGGGCGAGAGGGCTAATATTACACAGAGCAGGGGCGAGAGTTTTTGAAAGGGCTACGTACAGTGAATACAGAGGGCTGAGGCCTCGGCTTAGCGACGTATAACTTAGCGTAGCCTTAGCTAGGAGCTAAAGATGCAAGCTAGGGCGGCTCGACGTACAAGGGCCCATTACCGATTACGTTTCTGATGGTACCGAGCCCCGCGCGCCGCGCCCCCCCCCCCGCCCCTCTCGTCTATAAGCTCTATGGCCGCCCCTACCCGCGCTATACCGGGGCGGGCACCGCCCGCGCCCCCCCGCCTTCTCTGATCTCTGATTGGTGGTTCTTGGCAGAGGTGAGTACCCTTCCTACTACTACCCCTCTACCCCTACCCTATACCCCGGCTTGCGGCTACCGCCGTCCCGCCACCCCTTCGCGCGCGCAAACGCGAAACGGATGCCGGATGGTGTGAGTGGAGGAGCTGTAGCGCGTAACTATACGCGGGCGGGCGGCGGGGGGGCGTGGGGCGGCTGGACGACTCCAGACGCGCCCCGGTGGCGGTGCTGTCGCTCCTGCTTCGTATTGGTACTCGTTGCCGGCAACCGTCGGCGCGGCGCGGGCGGTGCGTGCTGCGTGCCTGCTGCCTC
>JWZX01001644.1:0-11566 GCA_001275005.1 Chrysochromulina tobinii | reverse complement strand
TGAAGCACCCCACAGGACACTTACCATGGCTGTGGACGCACTTCTGCTTCCGCGGGCTGTGGGAAGACGAGATGTTTGCTCGTCAGGCTGTGGACGCACTTCTGCTTCCGCGGGCAGTGGGAAGACGAGATGTTTGCTCGTCAGCCTGTGGCCTAAGTGACCTGTTGGTCAGCTTCACTTCCGTGTGGTGGTTACAAAAAGTGTGGAAACCTCAGGGGGGGGCGTTCCCCCCCGGAGGGGGGTCGCGGCCCCCCCCGGAGGGGGGCACTTAGGCCACGTGTTTAGGGGCCAGGTGTCCACACAATTTGTACCACCACACGGAAGCGGAAGCGCCCAGACAGGACTTCTACCGTGGCTGTGGACGCACTTCTGCTTCCGGGGCTGTGGGATCAAGCTCACCGCAGGTTTGGTTGTGTTCAGTTAGGTGTGAATGATAATGTGAATGAGGGCTCCCGCAGGCGAGCCGACCTTTCGGTCCGGCCGAGCATGCATGCATTCACCGCCCATATTACCATATCGGGTCGTAATGAAGGCTGAGCAGACGAGATGTTCGCTCATCAGATCCACTTTGATCCACTTTGATGCTCTCCGCCCCCCGCATTTCGCCGTCGGACCCCGCGCTGCCATGGAAGCCATCCATTCAATTCGCCCTCTGCTACGTAATCCAGGCCATGCTGCTCGTTGCTCTCATCGGGCCCGTTGCCATGCCCATTCTGCTCATCGTTTTTCTGCCGCTGCATGTGTTCGGGGTGCACCTCTACTTGCACGGCTTGCTCGCGATGCCCCGCGCGGTCCACTTGTGCATCCTGCCCGTGACCCTGATCATGGGCATCGTGAGTGCAATCATCTTTGGTGTGGAGTTTATCTATCTGCCACTCTCGCTCTTGTGCCTGACCGTCGGCATCAGGCTGTGCTCCTGCAGTGGCATTCCCTCTTCGGAGCGTCTCAAGCCATCCCAATCGCTTCGCGAGGTGGCACTCTCACACCCGAGAGGTACGAGCCCTGCCGTCTCCTCCGAAGAAGCGCAGGCGGCTGCGCGGCGCTACCTCGGCCACGATGAGGTCTGGGCAACGCTCGAAGGCGACGGCGTCAAGGAGAGCGAGCGGCCGGTGCGCCTGGTGCGCCTGTCGTGGCTGCTCGCGCTCGGCCAGCCAGGTAGCAGTGTGCACAAGGAATACGGCGGCGTCCTGCCGCGGCGGCAGGAGCTGCCTGAGGCCGCCTTCATCGGCGTCGACGAGCTGCGGGAGATCTCACGGCAGGCGAAGCGCGGCGTGGACTTTTATTCGTTTTTCGATACGTTTGCGCTCGAGATGCATCTTGGTGAGGGTAATCTGCTCAAGCGCGCGTTGCGCGTGTTGCGCGTGTACTTCAAGATCTTCTCGTGCAAGTTTGTCAAGCGCAACGTCGACGACCTGCTCCCGATCGTCGCCATCTCATAGTACGCGTCACGGCGCGCCGAACGCCCCCTCGTTGAGTTGCAATACCCCTCGTTGTGTCGATGCCGACGCCCACCTCTCACACGGTCCGCATGTCCCCGCGTGCACTCGCAGTTGCTGGCTGGAACCGAGGCACCCGGACTGCGATGGCGAGCAGCTGCTGCTGCTGTGCAAACGGCTAGAGGACCTCTTCCCAAGCTTCGGCGCGCTGCGCCGCTCCGGGCTGCTCGGCGTGTGCCAGGCCTACGGCTTCCGCGACATGGGCGTCTTCTTCGACTGGGCCTCCCTCTTCCAGAAGGATCACAAGCTGTGGACCGAGGCCGAGCTCATAGACGAAGAGGAGCGTACCGAGGACCAGCGGCGCGCGGCCGAGCGCTACCGCGACAGCAGAACGCAGGCGCAGGCCCAGGCGGTCAAATTTGCACTGGGCACGCTGGACTTGTGGTACGCGCACTCCAAGACGACGGTCGTTCTGCTCACCGAGCTGCCCAAGAAATTGCCGAAATCGTTCGGTGCAATTCGCACGTACGACAGCCGCGGCTGGACGACGTACGAACGGTGCTCTGCGGAGCTCTGCAAGACGTTCCGCCTTCAGAAGGCGGGTTGGCCCCTCGTCATCGACCTCGGCAAGAAACGTGCAGCACTTCGCAGGCTGCCGACAACGCCCGAGCAGATGGAGGAACTCTTCAAGAAGTGCAGCTTCACCAACGGCGCCGACAAGCCGAAGGTGCTTGAAAAGTACAAGGAGACGGCACGCGCCGTCCTCGGTTGCGTCAAGGAGCTCTCTTTCTTCGGCATCCCCTTCGACCCTAAGGACCCGTGGCGCTCGCCGGAACGGCTCGGCCAGGCGCTCAACTTTTGCGTCAACCTGAAGAGGCTCGATCTCAGCTTTACCGGCCTCACCGACGAGCATCTCGCCTCCATCAGCGGCGTCCTTTCCTCCCGCGCGCTGCCCCAGCTCGAGCAGCTCTTCCTTGGATTCAACCGCCTCGGCCCACGCGGCGTCGAGGCCCTCGGCAGCGCGCTGGTCAGTGGCGTCGCGCCCGGCCTCAAGGTGATGCTCCTCTTCGACAACGACTTAGGCGACGCGGGCCTGCAATCCTTTGCGGCCTTCATCGCCATGGGCATGGCGCCCGAGCTGCAGCTGGTCAGTCTGGCCGGCAACAACTTTGGCGATGCCGGCGCCGTCGCCCTTGCAGACGCGGTGCGGCTGCGGCTGGCGAACGGCGAGTGCAAGGGCGGAACCATTTTTCTGTGTGGTTTCAACCACGTGGGCATGCGCGGCCGCTTGGCGCTCTCTGCTGCGGTCAAGATTAAGAACCGTGCGCCGGACTTCCTGCAATTCTTTTTGTCCAACTGGGTGAACGCCCTCTATCCGCGCGGCTTCGCGGAGGGCTGCAAGCGGACCTTGAGGCACGAAGCGTACTCGTACCTCCACGCGGAGTACCACCGAGACCACCACGCGCGAACCAAGCGCGATCTTCTGGTGGCTGCGCACGAGGAGCTGGCCATAAGTACGTGATGCGTGATGCATAATACGCTTCTCGCCACATCCTTGGTGTACCGCGCCTCCATTTCGATTTTCGTTGCGACTTCTCAATCGCAAAAAATCTGCGGATTCGGACCCATCCGAATCCCTCACGCCTCAGGTGAACACGTCCGACGTCGCGTTCGTTTCGGAATATGGAATTAATATGGGCCCAGGGGGCGAGGGCTGGGGACCCGCTTTTCTTTTCGTCTCTCTATACAAAAACATGCACCCGGACCCGGTCAGCGGTAACCGCGGACGCCACCTACGGACGCCTCCCACGCAGCCGGGCGGATCGGCGGCGGGCGCAGGCATCGGTGAGGCACAGGGTATGACAATACATAATACATAATATATAAAAATATAATATAATACGTATAATACATAATACAGCTCGGCTGGCCAGCCTATGGTGTATTACCGTTACATCAGCAACATGAGCTGCTCGCCGTCCTGGTCCAGCTGGAGCTGCAGCGGCTCGTCCTCCGGCCATGGTTGGAGGAGCTCTGGCCGCTTCGGCGCTGAGATTGGGGTGGAATTCTTGCGGGGCTCGTAGTCTGCGACGCCGTACTTGATGACACCCACGTGGTTATCCTCGCAGTTCCATCCGACGGCGGGCTCCACGTAATTGGGCTTGTTCATGCGTGCGAGGAGGCGGAGGTTGTGGAAGATGGCCACGAGCTTGTTTGCCTTGTCGTGCTGCAGCTTGTTGCGCCGCCGGTCCTTGATGAACGCGAACTCAGAGTTGATGCGCTCGCAGATCGAGGCCGAGGCAGGCTGAGCTAGTACAAGGCGCGCCACGTACTGCAGCTCGGGGCAGCTCGCACCGTTGGCGTCCCACCACAGGTAGGCGGGCATCTGCTCGGCACTTGCCATGATCCATGCGCGCGCGAACGTGCCCTTCTTGGTGCGATAGAGGGTGAGCTGCGCGTTGACCTTCTCGCAGAACTGGCCAACCTTGGGGTCCGCGGCCGAGGGGTACGTAGGGAACTTGTCATATGAAGCCAACTTGTCCGGGTCGTCCTTGACGAACTCAAGACGCGCCTTCCACAGCGGCTCGTAGGTGCTGACATCGTTCCGCACCTGCTGCAGGATCCCGATCTTCTCGACGACGTTGAAGAAGCCGCTGGAGACCTCTTCGTTCTCCGACTGTCCGTGCTCGTGGAACTCGGGGTCAAGCACATAGGCCGCTGCGGCGAAGTCCGAGTGCCCGTATGCCCAGCGCTCCGCGTGCTTCTCAAGGCACTTGGCCTGGTACGGCGACGCGGCAGAGCCAAGGTGCTCGCCGAGCTCAAACCAGCTGGAGTAGACCTTGCCAATGGCCGGTGCGCTCGAGTCGAAGCGCCGCAGCATCCTGAAGATCGGCTTCGTCACGTCCACGTGTGTGGAGACCCGGGCCCAGAAGCCGTCCTCGTCCTGCACAAGCTTCGACGTGGTGGCGCCCTTGTTCGTCCGGTAGACGCGACCGGTGCCCGTTGCCTCCTCGGTGTCTGTGGCGTCCTTGTACTTGGCGGCAAGGTAGTCCGGGTCGACAACTGTCCGCTGCAGCGCCGCCTTCAGCTTGAGCAGCCGCTCGCCGACCAGCGTGTGGGTGCCGAATCTGGTGGCCCCAGCCTTGATGAGCTCACACGACGAGCCGAGCATAGCCAGTGTCGCCTCACGCAGTTTTGCGAGCGGGAACTGATGGTTGGAGAACCATCCGACGACCGTTGCCTCCTCGTTGATCACGTCCTTAACAGCCTTCTCCTTGGCGATGTCTTTCATGAGAAGTGCGATCACGTGGGGCTGGCACGGGAGGACGGAGATCCACGGGAACTCGTCCTGCACGATTGCCCAAGCCTTTGCCATGGTGTTGCACGTGTCCGTGATCACGAGGACAACGTTTGTTGGCCCGAAGTCGTAGATGTCTTGGATCATGAGCAACGCACAGTACTCGGCGCTCTTTGTCTTGCCCGACGTGTCGACGGACCGCCAGTACGTGCCACCGTCGTTGGCGGAGATGAAGGCTGAGTTGATGAGCGGCAGGTTGTCACAGCTCTCCCACCCGTCCGAGACGTAGCATGACCCGAACTTGGACTTCAGCGTGCCATCAGGATCGCGTGCATGCATCTTTGCCCACATGTCGTTGTAGCTCTCATCCAGCAGCGATCCCGCAAGCTTATGAACCTTGGGTGGCACGTAGCCCGATGGTGCAGCCTGGATGGCGCTCACCATCTTACGGTATAGCGAGTCCGGCTCGGACGATGCCGCATTGAAGGGGATGGCGTTCGCATAGAAGAAGTTTGCGATGGCGAGGTCGGCGGCGTTCACTTCCGACTGCTTGATGCCAGCCTTGATGCATTGCTGTTTGAGTTGCGCCTGACGCTGCTCATGCTGCTGAGCGGCAAGCTGCGCCTCCTCGGTGGCCATCCGCTCTCCGTCTCGCTTCTCGGCGCGTTTGACCTCTGTCTTCTCATTGAGCGCGATGAAGGCGTTCCTCACCTCTCGCGGGCAGAGCGAGCACTTCGTGAGATGCTCGGTGAACTTGAACGAGCCCGTCGACGCGATCTCCCTCGAGCAGCACATGCAGTTGCCCTTCATCTGCTGCCGGTTGTTCGGGTTGGTGTTCCTCACATTTTCGTAGAAGTCCACGCAGTGCTTCTTTGCAAAGGTCACATTGGGGTTCGCCTTGATCGTGTTGAAGATGCTGAGCGCCTTTGCGTGCATCGCCGCGATGTCGAGCCGCCGGGTTTCGGCCGCTGCGGCCATCGTCGCGGTCGCGGTGGTTGGGGTGGTCACGAGGTTCAGCATGGGGTTCTCGGCTTCGCGCGCTGCTCGGCACGACGCGGCGGCGCGTGAACGTGAACGGTCCGCCGTATTATGTCGGCCAATAATACGAACCGTATTAATACAGAATACAATATAATACGTATAATACATAATATTCAGATCTTTTCCGTGTATTGTCATACCCTGGCTGAGGCAGCATCTGTGGGTTACGCACACGCACCAGGCGGGGAGGCGACGATGGCGAAGCGCGGCGCGTGGAGACTAGATGGCGGGGCGCGGCGCGTGGAGACAATCGCGCCATCGTCGCCTCCCCCGGTTCTGCTCGAATGCCGTCACCCACATCGCCTTGCAATGCGCCGACGCTTCCTGTTGCTACCGTGCCCGTCGGGGCGGCGTTGGAGACGCCGGCGGCATCGAACCTGCGTGCACCGACGTGCCCGATGGCGCGCGCCCCCGTGGGGAACGCAAAGACGCACTCGACACCGTCGCATTACGACGGTGTCGAGCACAAGTGGTGGCTTCCATCGCCGCCGCCGCCGTCGCCTCCGTGGGCGTCAAGCCGTAGGCCGAAGCACCACATATTTCGGCGCCGGTTGCGCCGCGCAACGCGCTGCGTGGGCACCTTCGCCGCCGCACCTGCACAGCACGCGCGCGCGCTCAGCGCCATCGATCCGTGCTGCGGGCACGATCTGGCCCGACTTGGGAGTCCGCGCGCAGCTCCTCCGTAGCGCGCGCGCGTCAAGGCGCGCGGCGAAAGGCGCGGGCAAGTCGATGGCAAATGGAGAGATGGTTGGGAGCACCAATAATTCAACTTTTTGTCCGTCCTCCGACGCGCCTGGAGCCGGCCGCAGCGAGGCGGAGGCGGAGGCAAAAAAGGTAGGACGGTCAAAAAAGTTGAATTATTGGTGCTCTCAGCCGGGCCCCCAGAAAGGGGTTTCACCCACTTTACTCTGGGAACACCAGGATATATATGATTTCACACATGTTACAGGTACCGGTAAAAAGACACCGGGGGGAGCCGGGACACACACGGGACACACGGGGCACGCGGACGCACAAAGGCACACAGACCACACAGACGAACCTCACAACCATCCAAACCCACCAACAACACACACCCCGCACGTCAGCGGCTCAGCGCGACGACCGAAGCCGCGGCCGACTCAACAACCGCAGGCCCGGAGCCGACCGCTCCCCGCGGCCGACTCAGAAGAGGCCGCCCCCAGCGAACCCGACCCTGCCTCCACCCGCTCCCAGAGCGCCTCCCCGCGCCTGCTCGGAAGCGGTCTTTTTACCGGTACTGTTTCCCTCAAGTTTAAGCCGTTGCCCCACCGGGTCCGGTCGACTCCCCCCGAAAGGCAATCAGACGAAGGCCGACCGGAGGAACTAGGTTGCCCGTTGCGGCGGAGAGCGCTCTCACCCTACCCCTTGCACATTCACCGAGATGGCTGAGGAAACGCCACAGCCCGCGGAAGAGGAGGCTCCGCATTCGCTGTCGCTCACGCTGCAGCCCAACATCTCCTTGAGCGGCCACATCTCCTTCCCGAAGGACGCGGGCTACTATTATGTGAAGGGGCCCGAACGGGAGTGGGCCATGCTCGAGCAAGCGTGCGAACTGGCTGCTGACCCAACGCGAACGCTTCACGTTCGCGGGTATATTTCTGCGCGTCAGCCTGTCACCTTTCCGGCTCACACGCATGCGGCGGCAGGCATCCCGCCGGGTGCTGTCACCTGGGCCTTTATGTACACAGGTCAGTACGCCTTCTCCAAGCCCGCGGGCGGTATGCTAGCACAGCCATCCGGGCTCCGCGACCGTCCCAATAGCATAAGCTCAACTGGTCGCAGGAGCAGGATTGATGTCGACGCGCCTTCACCTGCGACTGCGACCGTGCCAGGGATTGAATCGAAAGACAACGTCGACCTGAGCGCTCTCCAGTGGAGCCCGATGGACAGTAAATTGTCGAATCTCAACCTTGTGGACGAGCTTTGGGCCTTCTGCCTCCTCGTGGGTGGCTTTGCTTTCTTCGACGCAAAGGGCGAGCCGCTGCAGGTCAATGCGTTCACTCTCGTACCCTCTCCATGGATGCTCCACTTCAGCGGGCCGTTTTCGCCCTCGCGCGCGGCGCTCGAAGGGATGCGAGCGCTTGGGCTCATATCGAACGTCACTCTCGAGGCGCTTCAGGCAGGGGGGCTGGTCACCTTTGGCTGGGCGCACGGGGCCGAGATGCCGGGCGGCTTTCGGCTCGATGAGCACAACGATTCAGCACAGCGAATTGACCACGGCGCGTTCGTGTACGAGATGCGTGGCAATGACCCGACTTACTACTCGCTGCAGCCGCACACGGCTCGCGACATTGAGGCTTTTGACGAGAAGATGAGCTACCTCCAAGAGAAGGGGGACTCGGAAGGGATTTCACTGAGCGCACTCCTCTCCCTCGAAACGCTCAAAGCGTCTGCCGACCAGATGGTGGGGGAGATGTCCAAGCTCACGCTCATTGATCTGGCGAGAGGCAGGCCACTGACGATGGTGGCTGATATGGGGATCAGCTCTCTGATGGCATCCCACAAAATGTGGAGTGAAGACCAAAAGAGGAGCGCGAAGGAGACGAAGGAAATGGAAAAGCTCACGACGGCCGCGGATCGCAAGGGGGTCGAGCTCTCGCGCAAACGCGTGTTGCTCTGGGCACGCGTATTCGGCGTGTATTTGGGCGCGCAACCGTTTGTGCTCGCTCTCGTGTGCCTGGCGTACCAGTCCGAAGAGGCCTTCGAGCTGCTCGCATGCATCATATACATGGCTGCCTTCGTCTTTAGCTCATGGGTGCCTCTGCGAGACACAGCGGCGCTCGCCATTAGCTTCGACTACTCCGGCAAACCCGGCAACAGTCAACGTTACCTCATTCTCTGGCGTCGTTTCCAGTTGGCACAGCTCATCTTGCCCGTGCTGATCACGGCTCTCTATGGAGCGGCGTTTAGCGCCCTCGGGCGAACCAAAACCAGCATACTCATCGACTCGATTGCCAAATTTGGCATCTACCTGATGATGCCCTACGGTATCTATCTGATCCGCCAGATTAGGGCCGGCAACGACCAAGGCACGAAGCAAGCCCCCTGTTGGCGTTTCCTCACGTCCTCCTCACGGATCGCGCCTGCGTCAGTGCCCTCGCCGCCACCCTCACCGCCGGATGATCCGCCGACCTCGCAATCGAACTTGCTCGAGACGTCGGCGGCGGCCGCCGCGGAGCAGCTCGAGAGAGAGGCCGAGGCGAGGCAGGCCGAGGCGGCGAGCGAGGCGGAGGCGGCTCGCAAAGCCGAGGAGGTACGCAAGGGCGAGCTCAAGAAGAAGGCGGCCCTCCGGTGCAGCATGATGAGTGAGAGTGAGAGGGATCTCTTCGCCGCCGCCGCTGCGGCACTCGGCACAACCTTTGCCGTCACGGGCCCCGTTGTCGGACCCAGTCGTCTGAGGTTGTCGCTGTCCGACGAGAACGAGAGGAGGGTGAAGATCACGCGGGCTGCCACGAAGCTGCAGAGCAAGTGCCGCATGAGGCGCGCGCGACGCAAGGTGGCAGCCGAGCTGGCCGACCGCAAGCGTCGGCTCACGCACATCTCGATGCCCATCCTTTTGGCGACGATCTTCGCTTTGATCTCCGAAACGGTCATCTATCACCTGATCGCCCAACAAGCGATCTATCGAATCTGGCACATCTATTCGCTGCTCTTCCTAGTGCCCAGCTTTTACTTTTGCTTTCAGGACCTGACGAGCGAGGACCGGCCGCGCTTCTCGCTCGCGCACGGCTTCTTCTTGATCGCGGTCGTCTACCGGCTGAACTTCAGGATGGCCTTCATCGACGTGATCATATGGGACTCGATCCACGAGGCCCTCACTGACCTCGACGGCTATTTTGCATTGGCATCCAACACGACGGCCCTCGCAATTGCTGCCAACACGACGCTCAGCGACGTCGAGGAAGTCACGTTGAGGGCCGCGGTTGGCCCCGCGACGACGCTCACGCCGATGATCGTGATGGTGATTCACATTTTCCTCTTCACCATCGTGACCGGGTTTGGCAAGTCATCGCTCAACTTGGTCGCCTCGCCCAATACGTGCCCGCACCTCCTCTTCCCCTTCCAGTTCTTTGACGCCTGCTTCAATTACTCTTTCTTCAACATGCGCACGATTGACACCGCCTTGGACAGCTCGTGGATCATCCTGCAGGTCGTGCTCCAGATCTACATCGTTATTCGCGACTCGGGCACGCTGGAAGCGCTGCTCAAAAAGTACCTCAAGAATACCTTCAATCTGTTCACATGCCAGGTTGCGACCGACAAGCTCAAGGAGTTCGATCCAAACGAGGACCCGCTGATCCGGCTGCAGTTCCTCGCGCGGATCGGCTGGCAATTTGCTATAGCCGACGTGGCGGCGCTGATTGCTACGCCAGCGATGGTCACGTTTCTCGTGTGGCGTAACGGTTACTACTCGTTCCAGGACACAACCATCCTCATTCGCCCATGCGAGCTCCACAACGTGTGGATCCGCTTCGCGATTCTGCTCTTCATCAAGCCGGCCGGCACGGCGCTCGCACGCTGGTGGCTGCGCCTCAAGATGCGCACCACGCTGCTGGGCAAGCGCACGATGCATGGCACCTCCAGGATCGCGGCCAAGATCATCGCAGAGCGTGCCATGCGCAAGGGCCAGGGCGACATTGACGATGCAGTACGCGCCAACTTCGACTACAAAGAGGAGGAGATGGCAGCTGTGAAAGAGGAGATTTCGATCTCGGGCCTCAACTTCGCCGTGCTGCGCGCCAAGCTCATGCGCAAGTGGCGCTTTTTTTGGGCCGTGGTCGTGCTGCAGCTCTTCTCGGCCTTCCCGCATCGCAACTCGGTACCCACGGGCATCATCGGCTATTTCACGAAAAACGGCCAGACTGTCGTGGCCGTCCATATGGATGTCATGCCACTCTCATCCTCGTGGATCTACGTGCACCCCCTTGTGGCGAAACGAGTCGACCCCGATCTCAGCACCGCTTTTCTTCTCGATCGGGCCGCGATCGAGGCGGCCAATGTCACCATGCTGCAAACGAGTTGTAAAGTGAGCAATGACGATGCGGGATGGCGTTTCCGCACAGGGTCAGAGCTTGGCACTGACGCTGTCAGGGACATTCTGAGCGCGGACATTGTGTGGACCAATGACAACGAGGAACATTGGCCTCTCATCTACAATGCGCAGAGCGGCCGAGGCGTGGATTCGATCGTAGCGAGGGGCCCCTATTGGTGATCGAGTCCACTACTTTGAGCAGACGGACGACCGACGAGAGGCCAGTGTACTACCTCATGTTCGCGTACTGCCGTGTGCACATGTGGTTCGTACAGAAAGTGCGGTGGTGGCTGGCGTGCTGTGCACAACGATATCGGTGCCTATCCGCGTCATGATCGCATTATCCGACCGTCGACCGTTTACGTAAGTACGGTAGTCTGAGTCACGAGTCAGTCAGTCTAAACCGTCAGTTCGGAGGTTATTTAGCGAGATCCCGCGGCCGCTCTTCTGCCACTCAGCAAAGTCGTACACACGAGATACAGCCGTACACGACACGACACCCCACCGGCACCGCACAGTCCACAGAGGCGACGAGAGGGAACTATGTCGACTCCGGGGAACGTGGGCGGCGGCGAGGCGGCGCTCGCTGCCCGCGCTCGAGCCTAATCCACGAGTACTCCCACTGACTCGGCATCGCTGGAATCGTCGGATGCTTCGGCGAGTGCGAGTCGATCAGAGAAGGACCGCTTCTTGCCACCGCCGCCACCGCCGCCACCGCCGCCGCCGCCGCGACCGCTG
>JWZX01001643.1:0-22394 GCA_001275005.1 Chrysochromulina tobinii | reverse complement strand
AGGATCAGCGCACCCAAGGAGCCGCCCGCGAGGACCGAGGGAGGTTTCTTTTCCTGCTGGTCTTCGCCCCAGCCAGTCACCATCGTCGAGCCGGTATTGGCCGGCGACAGCGACGATGACTCCACGAATCGCATGGCGGCGTGCGCGCTATGCGTGGGCGTCGGCTACCTTGCTGATCCGGCGCATCTCGGTGGCTGCGCTCATTATGTTGAGCACATGGCCTTCATGGGCACACGTGAGTATCCCGAGGAGAACGGCTGGAGCAAGTTCCTCTCGAGGCATGGCGGCGATAGTAACGCCGAGACGGACGCCGAGACGACCGTCTTCTACTTCGACGTCCATCCTGCGCACCTGCGGGCCTCGCTTCGGCGCTTCGGCTCCTTCTTCTCGTGCCCTCTATTCAAGTGGAGCGGCTCGCAGCGCGAGGTGCAAGCTATCCACCAAGAGTTTGAGCAGGCGGCCCAGAACGACGCCGTGCGCCAGTGGCAGATCTTGAGCTCGCTCGTGCAGTCCGAGCACCCGTACCACCGCTTTGGCTGGGGCAACAAGCGCTCGCTCGTCGATGAGCCCAAGAAGGCGGCGCTCGACGTGCGTGCAGAATTGCTTGCCTTCCACAGCCGCTACTACTCTGCGAACCTGATGACGGGCGTCATCATCGGGCGCGAACCGCTCGAGACACTGCAGGAGTGGGCACTCGATTCGTTTGGTCCGGTGGCCAACCGCGCCATCGAGCGGCCGCGCGTGCGCAGCGATCTGCCACCGATGGCTCCCGCGGCGCTGCCTCTGATCATACACGTGACGCCGCTGGAGCAGTCTCGCACGCTCACGCTCTACTGGTACCTGCCGGCGCAGGTGAGCGCGGCGCACCTCGAGTCGCGCCCGACGGACTTTGTGGGCCATCTGCTCGGGCACGAGGGGCGCGGCTCCGTGCTCATGGTCCTGAAGCGAAACGGCTGGGCCACTGAGCTCTACGCAGGGATCACGTCTGATGGAGACTCGACGGCGGCGGCGGCGCTCTTTGCAGTGGGAGTCGACCTCACGCTCGCGGGCGTAGAGCGCGTGGATGAGGTGGTCGCCGTGGTCTGCGGCTACCTCGGCCTCCTCGCCCGTGGCCCACCGCCCGAGAGCCTTTACCAGGAGCTCTGTGACGTTGCGGCCCTCAGCTTTCGATTCCTGGAGCGCGAGCCGGAGATCGACTATGCGCGTCGGCTGGCTCTCTCCATGCAAAAGCGCCTGCCGGCCACGCAGACCTTGAGCGCCGATGTACTGTACGGGGCGTATGTGCCCACGTTGGTCGCCGAGGTGATCGCGGCCATGACACCCGACCGAGTGCTCATCGCCCTCTCGATCAAGCAGGATGACCAAGCCGAGGGGACTTCACCGACGGCGCCGGGTGCGCAGGCAGCAGCAGCGGTGGCGGCGCCATCTGGCCCGGTCAGATCGACGACGGCCGACGGGTCGGGGCATGCGGTGGCAGCGGCCCCTCCGTCGCTGCAGCCCGGCGGCAGGCAGCCGCAGCGTATAGGCGGCCGGTGCGAGTGCAATCAAGGGGAGGACTGCGGCCGCTCGGAGCACCAGCAGCGAGGCGCGTGCTCCGACATGCTCACTGAGACCTGGTTTGGGTCGACCTTCCAAACGCAGCAGGTGACGCCCGCCCAGCGGGCCTTGTGGGGCCGTTCATTTGAGCTCGGCCGCCAGGGCAACGCCACCGCCGCCGCCGAGGCGCCAGCCAATCCAATGAGCACGTGCATTGACGAAACAGCCGTCGGGGCAGCGGTGGCGATGGGCGTGGCGATGGAGTGCGACGTTGAGCTGACCGTGGCAGGCGAGGACCTCTCGCCTGAGGCGCTCGTGGGAGCGCTCCACCTCCCACTCCCAAACAAGTTCATCCCCACGGACTTTTCACTGCGCCATCCAAAGAGGAAGGCAACGGCCACTCCCGCTCCACCTGCCGCTCCACACGGGATGACCAACGCTGCGAGGACGCTGCCCGTGCTGCTGCACAACGCACCCGGCGCTGGCGCCGTGTTCTTCAAGGCCGACGATCGGTTCTTCTCCCCGAAAGCTGTGCTCTGGCTCTCGTTGGAGCGCCCGAGGCGCCGGTTGCCGACCCTCCGTGAGGCTCTCCTCGCATCGCTTGCGGTCGATATGACGCTCGACGCGCTACAAGAGGATTCCTATGCGGCCACCGTCGCTGGGCTCGACTATGAGCTCAGCGCGTCAGTGCACGGCTTCACTGTGAGCGCTGCGGGCTTCTCACATAAGCTCGCCTCGCTGGCACTGAGGGTGTGCGCCGCCCTGGCACACACCCTCAGCAGTGCGGCTTGCGACGCAGCCCTCTTCGAACGTGCCAAGCAACGTCTCGCCCTCACGCTCTCGAATGCGGGCCACATGGCCGCGGAGCGCGCGCGTGAGGCGAGGCTCGAGCTGATCGAGGAGCCTCACTTCACGCCCTCGGCGCAGCTCGAGGCGCTGAGCTTGCTTACACCGGCCGACTTGAATAGCTTCGTGTCCGCTGCAGGGCTCGGGCGTCGGGCGCCGACGCCGCCTTGCTTTGTGACCACCGTGCTGGCGTGCGGCAACCTGGCGGCCGAGGAGGCGCTTGACTTTTATCGCGAGGCGAGGGCCGCGCTCCACCTGCCGCTCGATACAGCGCTCCGCCTTCCGCTCGATACTGGCAGTGCAATGTCAAAGCCTCTGTCGCCCACCTCGCCCGCCACAATGTCCGCGGAGTCATCGCTCGCCTCCGCTCCCGCTCCCACCTCGGCGCCCGCCTCCATGCTTGCCTCCGCGCCCACCTCCGCGCCCGACTCCATTCTCGTCTCCGCGCCCGCTGCCGCCGCGGAGCTTGCCTTAGAGGGCTGCGTGGTGCTCCCGAAGGGCACGGCTCGCTGCTATCGCGTCGCCTCAACCAACGCTGCAGAAACGAGCCACGCGGTCGAACTGTACTGGCAGCTCGGGCCGCTCTCACACGGTCTCGCCGCGCGGCTCGAGCTGCTGGTGCATCTGATGGAAGAGCCCCTCTTCGATCAATTACGCACCAAGGAGCAGTTGGGCTACTCGGTCGCATGCGGCTCGCGACAGACGAGGGGGCTGCTTGGCTTTGCGATCACGCTCACGTCCGCGCATGCCTCGCCTTGCAAGCTCGAAGCACGCTCGCTGCGCTTCGTGGGCTCATTCGTACGCTCGCTCGCTCGGATGGCGCCCGCGGCCTTCCGAGCCAACGTCGAGGCGGCCGTGGCCAACAAGTTGCGTGACGACGTGAATCTCTCCGATGAGGCTCGACGGCTGGTGGGAGAGATCGCGTCGGAGCAGTTCATCTTCGACCGCGCCGAGCGCGAGGCGGCCGAGATGCGCAAGATCACGCATGCCGAGCTCGTCGCATGGGCTCGGCAGGTGCTCCTGCAAAAAGAGGCCCGCGGGTTGAGCGTGCATGCATACAAGGGCTGCCTCAAGGGCGCGGTCGCGGACGAGCCGCTGCCGCCGGGCGCGATCGAGGTCACATGTGCGAGCGAGTTCCGCGCACCGCTCGCGATGCATCATGAGAAACGCCGGGCACTCCCAACTCACCTCATGGAACATCGTGAAATGGACACAGCCTTCACTCCCGTTGTGCCCCCAGAACACTGAGTGTTGAAGGCCGTATCGTGTGGTGCCATGGGGCCGGGGGGGCGGGGGTCGTTTCAGAGCTGATCTAGGTCGGGTTTGTCGAAAAGGTCAGCGTGGGCGCTCAGACACAATGCTGCTGCGCGCGCCTCTCCGCTCGACGAGGCTGTTGCACGCCCCGACGGTGCTGGCGTCACGGTTGGCGGCCGGCCGCATGACGCGCTTCACTGTCGCGCCGTCCGAGCTGCAACGCCGCGCGTATGGCAGCAAAGCGCCAATAGATGGCGATGCTGTGGCGGAAGGCGAGAGCAAGGCAGCGGCCGGCGAGGCGGCGGGCGTACCCCAAACAGAGAAGCGTGCGCCACCCACGGATGCCGAGCTGCGCGCGCGCGTGCTCGAGTCGGCGCTGCTTGAGGTCGCTACGCAGGGCTGGACCACCGGGGCGCTCGCCGCAGGTGCGGCAGCCTGTGGCCTGTCGCCAATGGCACACGGCCTCGTCCTACGCGGCCCGATTGAGCTCGTCGAGCACTTCCACATCAAGTGCGACAGCGAGGTGTCGGCCGAGTTGGCTGCCCGCCGCGAGGAGCTCGCGGGTCTCGAGGTGCACAACCGGCTGCTCGTCGCCATGCAGGCGCGGCTGCTCAAGGTGGGCACGTACCGCTCCTCGTGGGCGCAGGCGCTCGCGCTGCGCGCGCTGCCTGCCAACCTGCCCAACACGCTGCGCGACGCGCACGCAACGGCCGTGATGCTGCTCGATGCGTGCGGTGAGGATGCCAAGGTGCCCCTGCTGCCGGGTGCTGTCGACCCTTACGTGAAGCTGATGAGCATTGGCGCCATCTACGGCGCGGCGGAGCTCCATCTGCTGACTGACTCGTCGGCCGACTTGAGCGACACGTGGACCTTCCTCGAGCGCGAGGTGGAGGCGCTGCGCACGATGGCCAGGGGGACGACCTCGTTGCCGGACATTTCACCCTCGGGCCTGGTTCTGTCGCTGCTCATGCGGAGGTGAGGCGTGAAAAGCGGCACGGTCGCGCGCCACCTCGCACCTGTTGCGCTCACAGGTTCGAGAGATAGGCTAACATGCGATAGCGTGTGGCCGTCAAAGGACGCTACCGGGTCGAGATCCGGGCGAAGATTCCGTGAATGGGCGAGATCGAGTGTGCCCCCATCCACGTGTGTGGGGCACGAGAGATCTCGGACAAAGTCTAGAGAATACATTGTCGCGATTGTGGAGTAAGACCATAGCAGTTTACTGTACTTTCATCCAATTGCTCGTCCGTGGTAGGGAGGAATTATCCAGTTCGAGGTGTCGGGAGTGGGGGGGTCCGCCGTGTCATCATGTTGCTGAACCCCGGGTCCCCGGGCCGTTTTACTTCTACTTGTTAAAATACTTGTGGGCCACGGGGTGGCACGTAGGGGGGTTGCAAGCGAACCGCCACCTGCCAAGGGGGAGTTCGCTAGCCGCCCGATGGTCGCCCGCCTCGTTAGGTATCCTACGGTCCGGTGTGGAGACAAACTTTTCTTGGGAGGAATTTTCCGAGTAGATTCCTGATCTACCAGACCGGAGATCCCCGGAACTCCGTCCGCCCTGGTCTCCCCCCTGAAGCTGGCCATGCAGGCTACTCCGAGTTCGCGAAGCCCCCCATCGTGGAAGGAGCCCCCGTCTACGTCGCGTCGCGCTTCGTGCTTCTCTTTCGCGGGCGTCAAGCAACGCATGGTTGCGTCGGTCGTCGGTGGCTCAGCAGCGGACTCTGAGAGCTGGGCCATTGCGGACCTTCCGGACAACTTCTACGATTTTGAAGCAAAAACGGCCAAGGGCGAAAAGTATCCGTTCGGGGACTTGCGCAGTAAGGCTGTGCTTGTCGTAAATGTGGCCAGCGCATGAGGCAAGACCGCGAGGTGGTACTCCGAGCTGGCGCAGCTCAACAAGGAGTTCGGGCCTCGCGGGCTGCAGATCCTTGGCTTTCCCTGCAACCAGTTCTTGGGGCAGGATCCAGGAAATGCTGAGGAGCATGAAACTTGCGTTCGCACCAAGTTCATCTCGAATGCCGATGGGAGCCTCGCCATCCTCGAGAAGGTCGAGGTCAACGGCCCGGGCACGCATCCCGTTTGGCAATGGCTTCGGTTGGCCAGCAACGGTGGCGTGGCTCCAATTCCATGGAACTTCACCATGTTCCTAGTCGACCCTGATGGTAACGGCGCCAAGCGCTTTGAAGCCTCCAAACCGCCGTCTGCCATCCGCGACGATATCGAAGCCGCTCTCAAGGCGATCACCGCATCTTCGTAAGCGACTCGACGATCGATCAAAAAGAAAGCCGCTCAGCCTCGGCCGTTCTTGTGTTACATGAGACGCCACGCCGAAATCCCGCTCGCAAGGCGGCACGGCGTGGCGTGGAGAGACACGACACACAGCGGCGCGAAAGTGGAGACTGCGAGGTGCGAGCTGCGACCCCACACCGCCCACGGGAGTATCATGGGGAGTATACTGTCCACTGTCGCAGTGAAAAGTTACACTCGCAGTACAGTACCGTAGGTGTGTAGTAGATCATCTTGCAATCTAGTACTGGGTCGCCTCGTGTCGCGGGGATGGAGCACATCAGGCTGGAACACAACCGCGCCAAACGGCATGCCGATGTGCGTGCCGGGTCTCCTCTGCGGGACTGGGTCATGGCCGTGGAGGCGGGCACACGAGGCGAGGCACTCCGACCTGGCGCGTCTTTCACGTCGTCCGTTAGCACCTCTCTAAAGTGTCGAGCTCGTCGGTCTCCCCCCTCGCGGGCTCGCCCTCTGTGCAACCCTCACTACAACTGTATCACCGCTTCACCGTGGTCGGTGGGCGGTGGGCTCTAGCGTACTAGCGCAGTGGTGAAACGGTGAAAGGCCGGACGCCACCAGCGAGGGAGAGGTCGAGAACTAGTAGCGGAGGGCCACGCTCGCTACTCAGCCCATAGTGCGCGAGGAAATCGGCCCGTGCCTTTTGGACACGCTGGATCTCCGAGGTACCTGAGCGCGCACAGTAAAAGAATCCAGCGATCGCGTCCGGAAGATTTCGCTCGACTGAGCGCAGGTCCACCACCATCTCGTTGTTCCTCGCAAGAAACCGAAGCTCTTGCGCTTGAAGCGCCTCGCGCAGGTGCGTTGGCGGGAAGCTGCACGACCACTCGTGTCTGACGTCGGGGCACTGCTGCCCGGCAGGGTAGCACCCCGGGATGCATGTGGCACCGTCACCGCCAAGAGGGTTGCAGATCTTGTCCATCGAATTGCCGTCCTCGGGATCTGCATGCATACACCAGGGGCACGCAAACCAGCAAAAGCAATGATGCATGGGGCATGGGCGCCGGGTTAGGCGCCGGGAGGTTTAATTGGGAGGAGAGGCAAAGGTGAGGCGAAGGAGAGGCTGTGTGCTGAACAAGGAGGCAACAAGGAACAAGCTCGAATGGCGGCTCGGCGCCGATGAATGTGCAGGCGTATAAGCGGCCGACCCGCCTCTGCCGCCTCATGCTCCTACGCCTTTGTGTGCCGATGCGTTCAGCCGTTTCTTGTGCAAGCGCACATGCGCAGAATAGTTTCAGAGTTGTCGGAGCAAGCACAAGGCCGCCAATGCCTTCGATCCCGTAGTACATCATGCGAGCTCTGGGCGTGATGATCGAGGCAGCCCAGCGGTCCGAAAACTTGTAGCACCAGTTGTTATGACCTGTTGCTGGGCACGCTCGCCATGGCTTCGTCGCGTCATCAAGCGTGTCGAATTGTCGCACGAGCACGCCAGCCTCGAGCAGCGAGTTGCTCGGATGCGCATGCTCGAATCGGTCGTTGAGTACCGCGCACTGCTCATCGTGAGTCAGCATTCGAGGTGGGGGTGATGGCGGGGTACTAGGCGGTGTGGGCGAGGGGGAGGGCGAGGGCGTTGAGGGTGGTGGAGCCTGTGGCGGAGCGAGAATTATGCATGGCGGTACTGGTGGCGGTGGTGGCCATGGCGAAGGCGGCGACCACAAGGGCGACCGTACGGAAGGTTGTTCAGAGAGAGACGACGTGTCTGACGGCTGCTGCTCGGCACTGGCGGCAGGCAGCAGAGAGGACACAACCATGCTGTTGAGAATGACCACTACAATAACGATGCCTGCCAGAGTACTAGGGCGCGGAGCAGTGAAGCTTGTCCCGGCGATCTGCCATGCTGCAGCAGACCCAGAGCCATTTGAGTGACCGAATCGAGCAAGGAGTGCCTGTAGCCACACAACTCGCTTCTCGGTCTCCGCTTCATCTGCCGTCTCTTCCCGGGGCTCCTCCTGGGCGACCTTCTCCATCATGTCCGTTTCAATCAAAATTGCGTCTGGTCCGCGTCGTGCATGCAAGGAAAGGAAAAACTTCTCACAGGATATACCGGCAAAAAAGTCTGTATGGGGAGCCGGGCAACACACAGGACACACTGTACCGGCAGGAATCCTTACCACCGAGTCAATTTTTGCCCCGGTCCAACAGCTACTACACGACTTTGTGAGCCATCGAAGAGAGCCAGTATAGTTGACACATACCGGTAGTGAGACGTACACAGAGACCTACTAGTCTCCCACTGATATGTACACCGGCACCACTGTGCAGAGGCACAAAGATGAGGACCACCGTCGCGCCCTTCCAGTCACGGACAAAGATCGGGAGTGGTCCCGATTTTGCGCCGATGATACTTGCCCCAGAAAGGCAAGTCGGGACGGTCGACACGATCACGTGAAGATCGGTCACGACACCCAACTCTATTCACACACGAACACGGACGTTGTGTCGCCCCCCCAGTCGAGACACTGAGCTCGTCGAATGTTGAGGGGTAAAGAAGTCATGACATGCAGATTCATGCATCCTGATAACCCCCCCCACAAGCACATCAGGCCGCGGCATTTCCCCCTTGACATGCTCCGGTTTCGGTTCTCCACCCACATGAGGCCATCCTCTTTTCCCCTCCCCAATAGCCGCGTCGAGACCTGATCTGCACTAGTCAGAGCTCTCGGCTGGGTGTGCCATAGAGGTGGTGTGGCTGAAGCAGAAGAGGGAAGCCGTGGTGTTGTACAGGCGTGCCATGTAATCGCGAAAGGTGGCCTTGGATTCAACGTGCTTTGTAAAAACCCGGGACCGTCTGATGCCTGAGAGCGCCAAAGGACACGAAGTCGAGGACGCTGGTGGTAGAAACAAGGACGGCACCGGTGACTGAGGCTGCGAAGATCTCAGCTGCGGCCGTGTCGACCGCGGTGGAGTGCTGGCGCCTCGAGACAGCCTCCATGCACATACAAAGCACCCGCGCCAGCGAGGGAGATCGTGTAGCCAAGCTGAGCGCGGTGTGCGATTGCTTGTCGATGAACGTGGTGTCTTCGACGTTGCGTACAGGTAGGCCTTTGCCGGGTAGGTCGGAGTCCACCGTGCAGAAGAGCGAGTAGTCGCGCACGTCGCCCATGGGGAGCAGGGCGTCTTTGGGCGGGAGGAGATCCGCTGCACATGTCAAGTGCGAGGCGCCGTAGGCGACGCCGAGGTCCGCACTGTGAAACAGCCAGGCGAGGATGCTGGGCTTCGCCGCGGCGTAGGATTCGTGTGTTGGCGTGGCCATGTGTGCACACACACCCCGTGCGCGATGGCGGGATGCACCTGCTGGATGTGGATGTGGAAGGCGTCGTGGAAGGCGGGAAGGTTGTCCATCTCCTTCTCGATCGCGAGGATCCATTGATCTCTCTGATCTCTCTGCAGCGAAGTGAGGGCCTCCTCTTGATCCCGCGCGGCTCGAGAGTGCGCGCGCAACTCCGCTGTCGGTGTAGTAGACTAGTAGTAGACTGGTAGTAGACGACCTCCTTCCGGTCGACGAAGAACCTGCTGCCTTTGGCGAGGCTCAAGACGGCGTCGAGGGCAGGACCGCCATTGTCATCCGGAACGTCGAGTAGGCAGATCTCGAGCGACTCGTCGTGGATGCGGGGTCAACTGAGATAGCCATGAGGAGCGTCGCGACGGGGGGGCTGAGCTCGGACGGCACATCGTCTTGGCAAAACAAGCAGAGCGACATGTCTGCGATGTCCGCGGCAGTGATCAGTAAGGCATTGGCACTGGGAATCGGCACGTAAGGATCGACGATGCAGGCCAGTGTTAGCTGAGTCGTAACGCGCAGCGAAGATGGGACGCATGTGCCGTCAATCTTTGTCGTGAACTCGGGCACGGTGTCGATCACCGCTGTGTGTGCGATCGCTTCAGCGAGCGATGATCATGGCGGCGGGTAATCCGGCGCGAGATGCGTGTCGTGCGCGCACCCGAGAGGACGGCGCACTTGGATCGAACGGCTTCGGACGTCGTCGAGAGGGTCACGTACGAGTACCCTATTTGTACCCGAGGATGGCAACCTTGGTGCGCCCCGTTGTGGACGGCGGGAAGAGGAAATGTGATCGTATCGGTGCGGTGTAGTGCGGTGGATGATGCGGCCGGCGAAGCTCCTGTTGCACCGTCAAGAGGGTGACGTTTTGGTCCTGCGTCTTCCGCGTGCAATGAGTACGAGCCATCCCTTGATCAAGGTGCTGTCTTCAGTGGCGTCGCTGTGACGCATCTGGTGCGAGTCGTAGGCGATGGATTCTTCGTAAAGGATTCCCAGTGCTTCGAGGAAGGCGCGACCTCGATGACGGTCCTCGTCTTTGTGTCTTTGCACAGTGGTACCAGTGTACGTCTCAGTGGAGACTATAACCCAATATCAGTATGTCTCGATGTCAACGACTGGCTCTCAAATGGTAGCGGCTACTTGGTCCATCGATCCGACCGAAGTGAATGACACGTTCAAGCCGCCGAAATTCTACATGCTGCAAACACCGTTTTCTCCACAAGCTCGACCCGACCAACAAAAGCTCAAGATCGACGACTGGCTCATCCTAGCTCATCCAGCTTCGCGCAGATGCCGGACCAGGATGCGCCATAGCGGCAATGCATTCGCATCTCCGGTTTTACGGTCCGAGTTTCGGATGTACTTCAACCTCACTGGTGCCGGCTAGGTGCCGGCTTCGGGGATGACCTGGAAGGCATGTCCAAGGTTGAACACTACACCAAGTACCTGGGCCAGTACAAGTCCATGAACGACGCCGTTGCCGCCTACATCATCGACCACGTCGATTGGACTCCAGCCGCCGAGTTTCTCGCGCATAACGAAATCCACACGAAGCCGCACAGTCATGAACGATCTCGAGCAGCAAGACGACCCCGATGATGAAGCCCTTGACATCGACACCGAGACGTCCACTGTCGAGGAGTGCCTCTCGGCGCGTTCAAAATACTCGCCGTCGTCAGCCTCTACGACAGTGGGCATCTTGGGTGTCACGGGCACGCTTAATTAACACGATGCAAGGCACAGGCCGTCTCACCGTCCTGCATGGCGCACATTCTTGCCAAAGCGGCGACCCAAGGCTGGCAAGGAAAAAAAGCTCCGTCTTCAAGGGATGCGCACCAGCCTCCGCCGACGAGACGCAATATGTCGACCTCTGCATGCACAGCCCACAGCGCGTTCAAGTGCCCAGCGTTTCGCGACACACGAAGTCGCTCCCCTGTAGTATACGCCTGTAGGCAGCAACAACTTAAGCTGGATTGGAGCTCTATCTGCAGACTCGAGCGTTGTGAGCACATGCCTCTTCGCCGTCGCCTTGCCGATCTCTGTCTCACCAGCAAGGCGTATAGCAAGGCGGGCGGCTCACTCCTTCGTTCGACAAGTGGCGCGAGCGCCGACGGGCGGCAAATCGGCCTGATGATCGGGCGCCTCAACATGCTTGGTGCAACTCCCGAGTCCCCCTCCAAAGCTGCCAAGCCCACCGACGATCTGCACGGCCGCTTCACCTTCGGCACCTCGCTTGATAGCTACGGCACGCGCCCCGCTGGATTCGGCCGTGTCAACCTCCGCATGACCTCCGCAACCTCGACTCAAGCATCAAGCGCTCACGGTGCACCGCCCGCAGCCGACCGAAGCTACTCCGCCGTTGCCATGGCCTCTACGACATCTTCACAGCACCAACCTCGGTGCTCAAGTACACTCCACCCGCCGCCGGCATCCCAGCACGAGGCACGCCCGAGTATGCAATGGAGCGATGTGTCAAGATGGCTGCCATCGAAGACGCGCAACGCGAAGCAGCTGCACAATAGCTGCACAACTGCCTCGTGCAACCCCTCACCCCTCACCCTTATTGAGTCGAACGGCAACCAGACACGCTCGTTGAGTCTTCGAAGAAGTGGTCTAGACGAATCAACAAAGAGACCGTCGCCAAAGCTCATGTACCGATGCAACCTCTCCCACAGCTTCGCGCGCCCGCGCCTCCGATGCTGCCCTCGCTGCAGTTGCTGCTCCTGACGAGCAAACGTAACGTCAGCCCGACGCACGTGGCGATCTCGCCACCAATGAGAAGCTACTCGAGCAGCCGGCCTACGTACCCAAAGGCCTCCGACCCCCTTGAACGTTCCTCTCGACGTTTTCTCCGAACGTGTCTCTATCATCGGATCATCGAGCAGCGCTGCCAAAATCTCGATGACTCCACGGCCAAGGCCGACACACCGTCGCTGCCCACACCCACGTTCACTTCATACAGTCGATCATCTCACATGACGTCGAGACAGGCTTTCAGCACACAGCGCATCGAGGAGCTCATCATCGAGCTCCGCTACGCTACCAAGGAAAGCCCTCAAAGCCGACATCGCACGCGTCGAAGCCATCAAACATCCCCTTCAACAACGTCTTCTTGAACTCGAAGCCAACCAACGCCTCGCCCTCGGTCTTCTCGAGCTTGCGACAACTCAACGTGACCAAGCCGCCGACCTCGTCAAACGGCTCGCTCACCTCGAAAAGGACATAGTCCTTGACCTCGACAATATCAAGTCTCGCGTCAATGCTCTAGACGCTCGTCCTTACCTCCCCGCCCTCGACAGCGAGATGATCGACGCGAGTCTTTCGGCACCCGAAACGCGCATCCGGCGTGACGCTATCGTGTTACCGCCCACAACTCTCGACCCCGCTCGCACGCGGCTCGGAGATCCAGCATATGCCGTTGGAGGCAAGCCGCAGCTTGATGATGCGTCCGTCTTTGAGCTAAACCGTATCTGTAGGTACTTGCCTTGCGTGGGCGAGTCGACGAACGTCGAGCCGTCTTCTATGTGCATCACAAGTTAGGGACGATGATTTATAATCGGCATGCCCGAGAGCTGGCCAATGCCCAACGTCGAGCCGTATACATGTGGGACTTCTTGCGAGCCAGACCCGGACCAGACCCAGGAGCGAGGCAACCGCGGGTGCATCAATCAGAACGCGGCGCCGGATGACTGGGCCGCCAACGTCGGGTGGTGGGTTGAAGTCTTTCGCTCCGGTCCTACAGCTACAACACGCCACGACGCAAGCGTACCGTACCATCGAATGCGAAGATACTCGAATGATCGATACAGCTGCGGTATCGCCCCTATCGGTCCGCTCCAAGCGTTTCAAGTTATGTACACGTAGATTGAATCTCACCGCCCATCTGATCCAAGATCGCTGACCGGAGGCAGAGGCGGAACTTTGGCAAACCGCTTCAGGCTTTGCTCGACAATGGTTTCCCAGGCTTCAAGTTTGTAATGGGCGGCGAGTGAGGGGGAGGCACTCGCGGCGGCCTTGCACAGGCGCGCGGCCAGTGTCGTCTGACCTCGTTCAAGTAGCGCTATGCCTTCTTCATAGAGACGAAGGGCTGCGCGATCGCCTTCATGCAGAGGCACGTATTCGCGCGCGTCCGCACCGGAGGGCCCATACTCATCCATCTCGACTGTGGCGCGTAGGGCGGCGAGGCCGTCTATGCTGGCGCCGCCGCAGTCGCTGCCGTAGTCGCTGCCGCCGCCGCCGTCGCCGCCGCCGCCGCCGTCACCGCCGCCGCCGCTGCCGCCGCCGCCATTGCCGCCGCCGCCGTAGTCGCAGCCACCGCCCTTTCGGAGTACCCACTGACGCGGCACCGAATCGAGCACCCAATACCCCGCCTCGGAGACCGCATACAAGTGCGGCAGCGCTCGAAGCATCTCGTCCTGCTCGACGGGGACGAGCGCACCGGGTGCCAGCGTCGACACGAAGAGGCGCAGGTCCGATTCGACCGCCCACCAGTCAAGATCGTCCCCCGCGAGCACGCCGCCCGGCCGTAGCAGATCAAACGCCCGTGTGATCTCCAAGAGGGATTCGCCCTTCTCGTGGCCCGAGTCGAGGTAGACGAAGTCTGGTCGCGGCACGCCATGCACGCCGGGTTCGAGGACGATGTGCTGCAGCGCGCGCAAAGCCGTGAGCGACGAGCACGGCCACGGCAAAATGACGTGGCGGTGCTGGCGGCGCACGTTGGCAACGAATTGCCAGAGCAGCTGAGGCAGACCGCGCTCTAGCAGCAGGCCGTCGCGCCAGCCCGTGCAACGATCAATCCACGCGCCGCCATCACCGAGCCATGTGTCGATGCACAAGAGGCACGGCGGCGCGGCGCTCGCTGGTGTCGCGGCGGCGGCGGCGGCGGCGATCCTGTTCGCACTGCCTCCCTTCCAGCTGCCTACCTCGATGCAGAAGGCTGGCCGTAGCGAGCGCATGAGAGCGTCGAGGAAGGGCTGCGGCACGTTGGTGTACAGCGATGCGTGGTCCTCTTGTACGGCGATTGTTGCTGCCATTGGGTCGGTGCCCGCAGCACCGTACAGGCTCCTCACCAGGGCAGCACGCACAGGACTACTAGAGGCGCAAGGACCGTCTTCAGTGAGTTCTTTGAGTGCGTCTTGCCATTTTGCCACGAGTAGCGTGGCGAGCGCCAAACCTGTGCGCAGCTCCGTGGACTCGAAGGTCGCCGTGTCAGCCGCGAGTAGCGCTTGCAGCGTCGCCACAGCATTTTCGGTCATCGATGGGCAAGAACGCGTCGTTCTGAGCTGCGCGGTGTTGGAAGAGTCCGTGTCCCGGCTCGCCCGATGTTTTTTACTGGTCTATGCTCGTAAAAGAATCCGCGCTGCCGAGCGCGAACGAAACTTCAGAACTGCTCTCGGCACCCTCGTAGGCGCGGTAGTGCAGCGCGGCGTGATCACTGGGCTCGGCGGCCCGATGACGTCACCTGCTTCTGCCAACGCCTCGACGGCTCCGTTTCTCACACTGCTCGAGATGCTCGGCGAGGGCTCCTTTGGCAAGGTGTTCAAGGCGATGCACCATGATCGCAATGAGGTCGTCGCCGTCAAGGTGGTCTCGCTCGAAGATGATAATGGCCAGCTGGAGAATGAAATCGAGCTTCTCAAAGCATGCAAGCATAGCGGCATCGTGCAATACTTCAGCTCCTTTGTGCACCAGAGCAAGCTTTGGATCGTGATGGAGTATTGTGAGGGATCGTCTCTGCTCGATGTCATGTCCGCGTGTGGGCGCTGCTTGACGGAGCCGCAGACGGCGGCGGCGGTCGCGGCGTGCACGCACGCGCTCCAGTACCTGCACGAGCAACGCCTCGTGCATCGCGACATCAAGGCGGGCAACTTGCTCCTCGACTCGGACGGCATCGTCAAGCTCGCTGACTTTGGGGTGGCCGCGATAGTGGGCCTTACGATCGCCGCTCGGCGCACAGTGATCGGCACTCCCTTCTGGATGGCGCCCGAGGTGATCACGTGCCAGCGCTCCAACCCCGACGGCTACGACATGCTCGCCGACGTGTGGTCGCTCGGGATCACCGCCATCGAGATTGCCGAGGGCCAGCCGCCACATGCGCAGGTCTCGCCGCTCACGGCTATCTTCTTGATTCCGACACTGCCCGCGCCCTCGCTCAAGGAGCCTGCGAGCTGGTCGCCCGAGTTCGTGGCGATGCTCAAGCGCTGCCTCGTCAAGAACCCCGCCCAGCGCGCCAGCAGCGCCGATCTCATGAGTGACCCGTTCATCCGACATGGACACGAGGCAGCCGCGCGCGGCGTGATGCGGGCCCTCATGTCCGCGGCACGGGACCCTTTGCGCGCCTTCCGCGATAAGGAAGAGCGTCGCGCGCGCCACGCGGCCGAGGGGCGTCAGCGCCGAAAGTCGGCCGAGGACATGAGGAATCCTGGAGCGGGGGCGGCAGCACCCCTTGGCGCCGCCAACACGCAGTATTCGAGCGCGACGCTACCTCGACCGAAGTCGGGCAGCGGCAGCGGTGGTGGAAGCGGCGCCGATGTCCAGAGGTCGAGTGGCAGCGGCGGCGGCGCCCGCGACGATTTCGACCTTGCGGCGATCTCGGCGATTGCGAAAAAGTTTGCGGAGGACGTGAGTGGATCATCAGGCACCATGCCCGCGCAGCGCTCGCAACCAATGGCTGGGGCTGCCGGCACGAGCGCCATGCCGAGCGCCTCAGGAGCCAATCGAACGCTGCGGTTGGGCATGGGCGTCTCTGCAGGTGACGCCCAGCAATCGTACAAAGAGGCGATGGCTCGGCGCCCCTCAGACGGCGACCAACTCCGACGACAGAGCGCCCCGCCTGCGCCCGCGAGGAGCATTACAAGCGCGACTGGCACCGCCAACTTCAGCGGCGGCACCATGCAAGTGCATGCCGGCGGTGCCAGCGATGCCAGCGACGCCCGCCCAGCCTTCCTAAGGGCTGCGAATGCGGGCGGCGTCTATGGGGGCGTCGTCTATGGAGCCGATGCCGGCGGCGGACCGACCCGAACCCCCATAAGATCCAGTGCAAGCTGCGACGGGACTATGTGCATCTGCTCAGGCGACGGCATGATCGGCGCGACGCCCAGCTTGCAAGCCGCGTGCGCCACGGCCGGCGGCGCGGCGGCGCCCCTATCAGTGCGTCCACGCCTGGCCTACGACGAGCCGACCCCCTCGGCTATCGGTGCAGCGGGCGGCACACTTGGGCGGGGCTTTGGCGTTGACGAAACAGGGGACTCGACGATGTGCATCAGGCGTGCCGACGCCGAGGCGGCCACGGGCGCGGCGGCGTCCGGCACCATGGTAATCAAACCCGCGGCCGCGGCCGCGTTGCGCTCGGCAGTCAACCCCAGCTACGAGGGCGTAGGCACGATGCTACTCAGGGGTGCGGGCGGCGAAGTCGCTACCCTCGGTGCGCAGCCCCCCGCATTCATGCGTCAATTCTTGGGCGACGGACTCGGCGGCGGCGGCGGCGGCAGTGGCGGTGGCGGCGGCGGTGGCGGTGGCGGAGGCGGCGTAGAGGCGGCCGCTTCCCCAATTCCATTGCCGCCACCACAGGGAGCCCCTTCGCGCGCCACGGCCGACTCCGCCTCGGGGCGACGCTCGTCGGGTGCAGGGGTCTTAGAAGATCCGCTCGAGGGCTCGTCCCGGGCGGCCGCGGGCCGGGGCTCTCTCGAAGGGCGGAACGCTTCGAACTCGCGTCGGCGCGGGGACGTCTCACTCATGGGCGTCGAGACCCTTTCGAAGGAGCTCTCTCGGCTCTCGGAAGACATGGAGCGTGACATTGGCAAGGTGTACCGTAAATACGAGCGGCTCGAACGCCAGCTGCGGACCGAGCGCGACCGCAAGCTTGAGCAGCTCCAAAGAATGGCCCAGTGAACGGTGCGAGCGCGCCCGCCCACAATTGGTCACGCCGGCCTTCCGACTGCGAGTCTGCCCGAGCCGACTGGAGCAAGGAGCATGTGCTGGAGGCAGACACGGCGAGGACTCTCCGACCGGACAACGTGATGTACGTAAAGTGTGCCGGGGAACGAGGATTGCATCAATCTCCGCAGCGCATCAACGATTTTTCTAAGATCATTCATGGAAACTACGCACGACTTTCCAAACCTCCGAATCGATGCTTCGCACCGTCGCACCCGTGATGCAGCTCATCCGCCCGTCGACCGCGCCGGGGTGGGAACTGGCAAGGACGATGCCTGGCGTCACCGGACCGTTTGGGTTCTTCGATCCGCTCAATATCTGCCCAGAGGATGAGATGGATGTGAAGCTGTGGCGCGAGGCTGAGCTCATGCATTGCCGCGTCTCGATGATGGCGGCGGCGGGATTCCTGGTCCAGGAGAAATTCCATCCCATCTTCCCTGACGTAGATGGCCCGGCGGCCTTCCAGCTCGACCAGATCCCCGTGCCCGAGCAGGCGCTGCTCCTGCTGCTCCCGATCTTCCAGAGTGAGATTGCGCGTGCGAAAAAGGGCTGGATGGAGCCCGACTACTCGTCGGATGCGGCCGCGCAGGGCTCCATCCGCACCCTGCGTAAGGACTACATGCCCGGCGACCTCGGTTTCGACCCGCTTGGCTTGAAGCCGACGTCGCCAGCAGAGTTCAAGGAGATGCAGAACAAGGAGCTCAATAACGGCCGGCTCGCGATGATCGCCGTCGCGGGCATGGTCGGCCAGGAGCTCGCCACCGGCTCGGTTCTCTGAGCGCGCGCATTTCCA
Organism: Chrysochromulina tobinii; assembly: GCA_001275005.1. Taxonomy (NCBI): domain Eukaryota; phylum Haptophyta; order Prymnesiales; family Chrysochromulinaceae; genus Chrysochromulina; species Chrysochromulina tobinii. Next base: position 4,446 of record JWZX01001643.1, on the reverse strand, counting down.
TTTGAATGCGCGCCGCCTCTTGCGCACGAGCTTCGCATCGACACCCGCACCTCTTCCTTCGTCACGCTCACCCGTTACACGAAGTTCATAACGCGCGCTAGTTGCCTGTGTTGATTCAATAATAATACGCGCTTCGGAATACTGCCATGGCAATATCGACGTCAATGATCGACTAAACGACCTGCCAAGGTGACGCAGCCAAGCCTGGTTGGGAAGGCCTGCTCGCCGTCCGTGCCTCGCCGTCCGTGCCTCCGCGCCTTAGATAACGGCCCGTCGTGGAACTCGACGCAAACGGCGGCGGAGACGGCAGAGCCCGCGTTGACACGGGATTCTCGCAGAATCTCTCGTACAATTGTATGGGTATGCAGGCACGTGCGCATCTCTGTAAATAATCTACTAAAGAAAAGTCGAAAACGAACGACATACGAAAAACGTCGGCGACGAAACAACCTCACCCGAAAACGATCAGGCCTCACCTGCAGCTGTGCCTGCTCATTTGCTCATGGCAGAGACGTCGCACAGCTGTCAGCTCTGACTCCCATGAAGCAGAGCGATGTCGTCACGCACTTCGACAACACGCACGCATGCACACACGGAAGTCGGAACGCACCCAGAACGCCCGTGATCGGTTGTCGTAGAAGCCACTCAACAGAAGGGAATGCGACCAACACATGCTGTTCGTGAGAAAAAAGGGTTCACACACTTCCAAGTCCGACGGAGGAAGGAAAAGCTTCGACGCGGTCAAGCGGTCGGTGACGCCGGAGGTACGCGCACGCCAAATTGGAGAGAACGATGTTTCGCCAGGCGGCGCTGCTCTGCGCCGTAGCGCTGCTACCAAGTGCAGCATTCTCGCTGCGCCCGGTGGCCAGCAATCGACCACAGCAGTTCGCCGCCGCACGTACCACCGGGTGGCGCACCGATGCTCTAAGCATGCCTCTACCCAAAGAGGAGGCGCGCTCGTCGCTCATGCGCATGTCTGGTGGCACATCTTCGTCGCCATCGTCTACCAAGCTGACGCTCTCGGTGGCGGCCGTGCTCTCGGCGGCCTTTCTCAACTTGCTCGGTTTCACCATGGCTGGCCCCATCACGCCAGCGCTGGGCAAGCACTTTGGGCTTGACGTGGGCGCAACGCTTGGGATGCTCACCTCCGCGTACCCGCTCGGCATGCTCATCGGCCTATTCTTTTGGGCCCCGCTTTCTGACCGTGTGGGCCGCAAGCCGGTCATTGCGATCTCGCTCCTCGGCTCCGGCGTCGGCCTCGCAGTGCAGGGCTTGGCCATCCAACGGGGTTGGCCACTCTGGGCCTTCCTCGGGCTGCGGGCGCTCACCGGCTCGATGGCCGGTTCGAGCCCCGTGGCGAAGGCATACCTCGCCGACATCGGGTCGAGCATCGGCCAGCTCCCGCGTTACATGGCGTGGCGCGACGCGTCGTCCACTCTCGCCTACATCGTTGGCCCCCTGATGAGTGGTCACCTGTTTCTTGGGCAGTTGACCGTTGGGCTCACGCGTACGATGTCGCTCGCCGCTGTGATCAGCGTCTCGGCGGTCTGCTCACTGCTCGCCGCCGTGCTCGTCGTCGCCTTCGTCTCCGAGACGCCGCCGAAGCCGCTTGCCGCTGCTCCCGCATCTCCGACAACCATTGCGCCTGCCGCGCCGCCCGCGGATGGTATGCGGGGTGGGGTGGAGGAATTGATCGCATGCCCTCTGGGCGCACAGCTCGTGGCGGCTGTGGCGACCGTGTGCGTCATCTCGGCACTCTTCAGCTGCGGCTCGGCGCCCTTCGACGCCTTCTTCCCTTCGCTCATCAAGTCGCTCGCGGGCATGAATGAGATTGGGATCGGCCAGTCGAAGGCAGCCCTCGCCGCACTCTCTCTCGTCGTCTCGGCCACCATCTCGGCACGCGTGCAGCGAACGCTCGGCGTGGTGGGTACGTGCGTCGCTGGGCTGAGCACCTCGGCCCTCGGGCTCGCCGGCATCGCCCTTGTCGCCTCCTCGCCTGTTGCCCAGGCCGGAGCCACGACCATGCACCTCGCTCTCTTTTGGATCGCTGCCGCTCTCTACCAGTTAGGCGTTCCGCTGTATGGGCCGACTATTCCCACGATGCTGCTGCAGTGCGTGCCCCGGAATCGGCGTGGCTTCATCATGGGGCTCGACGGCTCGGTCAACACTGTTGCCCGGATCGTCTCTGCCCCACTCCTTGGGGCTCTCTATGCCTGGGGAGGCGCGAGCGCGTGCTTTGGTGCTGCAAGCGCTATGGTGGCTCTCTCTGCCCTTATCGCCCTCGGGCGACGGCTCATCGTTATGCGCGGCCTGTATGCCTGATCATGCCACGCGCTGGGAAGCGTCGTGACGCCCTGGGCGTCGCGGCGGACGGCGGGTTCGGACTGGTGTGTGGTTCGATCACGGTACACGGATCACGGATCACACAGCAGGCATCAGTTGAACTATGCAACTCATGGTGGCAGAGTGAGTTTTACCTGAATAATCTACCCTAGTGAAAGGCAAAGGGACCCCTAAGGGACCCCCTGGTGTGTATGGCTAGTGGGGGGCGGGCGGGGGGGCGATTTTGCTGTGGTGGCGGGCGTGATCGTAAGCATCGGACGAATCAAACCGCGCGGCGCACTTTTTTGACGTGCACCTAGGGGGACCCCTTCCCACTACTCAGGTAATTACCTCATAGGCTTTGAACACTGTGAACCGGAAAGGCCCAAAACCCATGCCAAAACCACGAGGCGCCGCGGCCAACACCGCACGTCACTGCAGCCACGACAACCGAACACGATGCTGCATGCTCCCGTCGCGGGCCCTCCGCTGACCGCTCCTACTCCTATTGTCCTATACCTGCTACACACCTACTACACCATGATTGTCGCGGAACTCGGATTTCGGATGCTCGAGAGGGACACGTTTCACACGAAACTTGTACGGTATTAAGTCATCAAGTCCTAAGACCGATCACCGAACACCACTCGACCGCTCGCACACGCATTCACTTTCGTAATTTTTCGGCCTTCACACCGGTCGGGTTAGGGTAAGAGTTAGGACGTAGGGTTAGTGGCATGGGCGGCGAGCATGTGGCCACGATCCATGAGCACAGCAGCTGCACTGTTAGCTGCACTGCAGCACAGCAAGCACCTGGCGGGGCCTGGCGGCCTATGCATAGGCCCTGACATAGGAGTCAGGGATAGGAGTTGCCGTCACCTAGCCGCGTCACCATGCTGTAAGCAACGACGACTCTTGCCCCGGGCGACAGACTGCCTGGTCGGCGAGAGCGGCGTCGCGATGCGTGTTGCTGATGGCCTCGATGCGGTCCCAGTAAGCAGGCGTGCGCACACGGTTGTACAGGTCCGCCTCACCCACCAACGACTTTTGATGCATGTGCTCACGACTCTGGCTGATGTAGTGGTGCAGCCTTAGATGGGGCGTCTTGGTCTGCAGGTAACCTTTTGCGGAACAAGCGAATGCAGGCGAAGGGCCCGTGTGTCCGCAGCAGGCGCAGCGGCGACAGTTGCCACAGATGCAGCCGTCGATGCGCCGATGATATGTCTCGTTCAACATCACCGACCGATGAATTTCTGCGTGCGCAAGCTCTCGCGTGCGCATGATGCACTTGCCTTCTTTGTCTGGGATGCCTCGGCGGTACACATTTGAAGCCGTCACGCAAGCTGGCTGGGCGCTCAGGTTGCCGCTTCCAAAGGTGATCCAAGGCATGCATACTTGACGCGTCGACAATGCGAGCTGGTGCAAGAAGTGGGCAACTGTGGTGTTCACTCCGAAGATGAATTCGTCCAAGTCTTGGATGCTGACCCACTCTGTTGCCACTTTCGCGACGAAGTGGTTGTAAGCTCGCACTTGATTTGAGCCGCTTTGCTTGGCAGCCTGCAGTGGCACACAGGCACACTCACACCACACTCACAGTCAGTGCCACTCACCGTGGCATAAGTGGCACTCAATGTAGCTTCATTAACTCAATGGCACTAAAAGTGGCACACCTCGACCACGGCAGCGAGGCCAGATGCAGCTTTAAGGCGCGCAAGCAATGTCGCTCCATCGGTGTCCGACTACTGCACGCGCACGACCCGCCCACGTCCAGATCGTCACATCGTGCTGCGCTGCCAACCGCTCGAGACAGCCATCTGTGCTGTTATTGTCGATGATGTAAAAATGATTGACGCCCTGATTCCGGTGATGCGCCAGCCATTCCGCGTAGGATTGGCATTCGTTCCGCGCCATCGTTAGAATCGACAGAAATGAAGTGCGCGTTCGCTCAATTGCTGCCATGGAGGCTCACGCGACGTCGTGTCCAAGTCGGAAAGTCGAGCAGTGAAGAGGTCATCAACTCGGTTCCATCGTTTGTTTTGCTCCTCGGAAACAGTTCTTTTTCACACTACCCTACGGGCCGGTCGCCGAGGCGTTTCCCTGTACTCCCGAGCGGTCCCCCCCACC
>JWZX01001642.1:0-14666 GCA_001275005.1 Chrysochromulina tobinii | reverse complement strand
CGCGGGCACGATTCCATCAGCGATGAGCTGTTTGGTTGTTTGACTCATGGGCGGCTGTTTGTCTTCGGTGCGGCCGGTCGGCGGCGGGCTGACGGTGCGACCGGCCGGTGGGCGGCTCGAGTGGGGCAGGTTCACCGGCTTGTAGTATGGGCCGTCGGTGTACTCGCGCCCGCTGCTTGGCACGACGCTGCCGCGCAGCAGCCCTTCCGCAGATCGAGTTCGGCCAGGCTCGATGCGAGATCGCGGTGTCGAGCCCCTTGGCTTGTGGTGCTGGCCATAGCCCACGCCGAGCGCTGTCACGTAACGGAACCCCTCGGGAACCGGGAGGGGGCCAGGCGGACCGCCCACGATGATCGGCGGCGGCTTGAGCGGAGGGTCATGAGGGTCGCGCGCCGGGGGCACCTCGGGCTTCGGCGGCTCATCTGATGGGGCGGGAGCCGCGCCCGCGGCGGTGTCAGCCGCCTCCTCATTCTCAAATGCGTCCAGACCTTCGATGAGCGCTGTGAACTCGTCGAGGCTGAGCTTGCCGCTGCCCGTCTTGTTGTACGTCTGAAGCATCTTGATCGTCTCGTTCGCCGTGGCCTCGACGGACAGTTCACGTAGCGCACCGCGCAGCTCGCGCACCCCGAGCCCCTGGTGCGATGTGTTTGCATTATCGTACGCGTCTTGCACCTCGTACTGGCCGCGCTTTTTCACCGGCGCAGTCTTCCTAGGCGCCGCTGCGGCTGCCGTGCTCGAGCGCGCCGCCGTCGTGCTGACCGAAGTGCTCGAGCGCGCCGCCGTCGTGCTGAACGCAGTCGTCGTCGTCGTACGCACCGCACTGCTTGGCGGCGAGGCCGTCGCACGCGCCGACGTACTGGTCGGCGACGTGCTGGTGCGAGCCGCGGCTGCAGCAGCCGTCGTGCGGATTGGCTGCTCGTCAGAGGTGGCGAATGATGTCGTGCGCGGCGTTGCCGAAGAGGTGGTGACCACTGCCGGGCGCGCCGCGGTCGCAGTCGCCGGCCTCGCCGCTGTTGCTGTCGTCGCGGCTATCGTGGTCCTCGGGGGCGAAGCGCTTGCGGTCGCAGTCGCCGGGCGTGCGGTTGTTCCGGTAGCTGCGCCAGCGGTCGCAGTGGCCGGGCGTGCAGCTATTGCGGTAGCTGTGCTAGCGGTCGCAGTCGCCGGGCGTGCGGCTGTTGCGGTGGCGGTGGCCGCAGCTGCTGGGCGCGCAGCAGTGGCGGTGGCCGCAGCAGCTGGCCGCGCAGCAGTGGCGGTGGCCGCAGCAGCTGGCCGCACAGCGGTGGCGGTGGCCGCAGCAGCTGGACGCGCAGCAGTGGCGGTGGCCGCAGCAGCTGGCCGCACAGCGGTGGCTGTGGCCGCAGCAGCTGGACGCGCAGCGGTGGCGGTGGCCGCAGCAGCTGGGCGCACGGCGGTGGCGGTGGTCGCGGCCGCTGGGCGCGTGGCGGTGGCTGAGGCTGCAACGGCGGTGGCCGGACGGGCTGTGGCTCGAGCAGACTCAGACATGCTTTCGAACGAAGTCCCCTCACTGCGCTGTCTTCACGAGGATGTCAAGTCAAGTTTCGGCGCTTCGAGGATTTGTCTGTGAATGTTACATGTATCACTCAAAGCAAGCAAGCATCGATCTCGCGCGATCTCCTAACCGCCGCAAGGCTTTCTGGCGCTTCGGGGAATTTGCTGTGAATATTCAGGCAGTGTTCATGCCTGTAAGTCGTTATAAACTCAGCAAGAGCGAAAGAACGTTCACTGTTTGCTCACTTTTAAGTAAACAAGTTCTCCTCTGTGTCTCGTTTCACAGTTAACAAGAAAGCCCAACAAGTCACGCTCGCAAAAAGTGCGGGGTGCTCGTCATTTGTGCATGGCGGATCGTGAGACGCTTCTCGCCATAAACGCGCAGCTTGTGTCGAAGCTGACGGCTGGCACCGCGACTGACGATGACATCAAAACGTTGACGGCGGTGATGGGTCTCCTCGAGAAAGAAGCGTCAAAGGGGTCTATCAGCAGCAGCGTACCACAAACAGCACCATCCGGGAGATGCGGCGCGGGCGCATCGGCGGCCGCCACGAGCGTCAAAATTCTCCAAAAGCGAAAGAAGAACGGAAGGAAGGGCAGCGGCAGCAGACAACCGAGGGGCACGCGGATCGTTTCGGCTGATCGTGCTCTCGAGGCTCGCAAGGACGCCGAAGCCGCCGAGCGCGTGGCTGCAGCAGATCGTGCGATGGCAGCACGGGAGAAAGATCACAATTCAACTCGTCAGCGCCAGCGCGAGGAGGAGCGACGACGCGAAGAAGAAGCAGCTTCACACTCGATTCCCGGTGGCTTGGCCGAGGGTGATATAGTGGCCTCGCGCGTCTCGACATATTCTCGGAAGGGGGAACCAATCTATGAAGGCGACATCGGCACGGTTCTCGGGGCTTGCACTGTGGACTGGTGGCATCGCTGGCAAGTCTCTGTCCACTTCAGTGGGCGCTGTGGAATCTGCGACATGCTCGTCTCACAGGTCCAGCGAGCTGGCTATACGGCACGTGAGGCCAAGACCGCCGGGTTTCAGGGCGGGCTACTCGTGCGCCGAGATCAAGGCGGCGGGGCGGACATGCGCCGAGGCCAAGACCGCGGGCTATACTTTGGAGGAGGTCAAGCGAGCTGGCTATACTGCACGTGAGGCCAAGACCGCCGGGTTCGAGATCAAGGCGGGCTACACGTGCGCCGAGATCAAGGCGGCGGGGCTGACATGTACCGAGGCCAAGACCGCGGGCTATACTTTGGAGGAGGTCAAGCGAGCTGGCTATACGGCACGTGAGGCCAAGACCGCCGGGTTCGAGATCAAGGCGGGCTACACGTGCGCCGAGGTCAAGCCCGACTCGGAGTTATGGCTCCGAGCGGCGGAGGAGGCGGCGAAAGCGAAGACGGAGCTCATACCAGGCTGTGGTGAAAAGGGGCACCAGCTAGCGAGTGATCGTCCGGCGCCCGAGAACCCCGAGGACATGCGTACCAAACGCATTGTCGCACTCGATCAGCCGCAGGCCGCCACTCCCAATTCGTGGGTGATAGATCTGCTGCCACGCGCCAAGGCTGGCGCGCCGCCGAACGCGGGGGGTGAGCGCGGGGGCCATGCTGAGTTTTACGGCGGCGACCAAGTGCTCGTACATGCACCAAATGATAAGCAGGTGGCGGCGCGCTCGGAAGCTTCCGCTTTCAAAGGCGAGGGTCATTCGATCTTGGGGCCACGGGACGAGGGAGTGGTGGTCGTACCGCCGGCGATCCACCCCCTTGCTGCCGCAGCCCCCTCGAGCGCCGGCGCCGCACCGCCTCCCACACCCGCCGCCGCCAAGACCAAGCCGTCGAAGTGCGCCAACGTGAGACAGTTCGACGTGCCCGTTAACGATACGAAGCTCAAGTCTACAAGACAGGCATTTATTAAGAAGGCAGCCGAGCTCAAGAAACAGCCAGCCCCGGAGGCGGCGATGGAGACATTCCAGGGGGCAGTGGGAGGAGCCGCTGCCGCCGCGACCACCACGGCGATCGGCATTGGAGGGGCGATGATGACGGGCGCAACGATGGGTCAGGCGGTGGGGATGATGGGGGGGCCCATGGGGATGGTGGTGGGTGCGGTAGGGGGAGCACTTATCGGGGCCGCAATCGGTGGCATCGGGTTGCTGTCCGAAGACGACATGGTCGCGGTACCAACCGTACCTTCAGAGGCTCTGAACCCAGAAGTGGCCAAGGTTGGCAAGCCGTCGGTCAAGGAGATCGAGAAGATTAAAGCGGAGAAGGACGTCCAGCCCAGCCCAGCCCGGCCCAAGTCGCAGCAGGCCGAGGCCTTTGGCTCGGAGCTCCCACTGCCGGTCATCGCGGGTGTTCGCGCCGAGGAGGAGGAGGAGGAGTGGGGCCTCTTACAAAAATACGGACTCGACCCGGCGAAGCCGCCGCCAAACTGCGATGATGACGTCAACAAGGCGCTCGACGCCACGGCCTGCCCATCGGGGGAGGACATGGCACACGGCCTCAACTCGGCTTCCAAGCCGAAGCCCACACCGCGACCCTCACAGTGCGAAGGCAAGGAAATTGACTCAAGGGCCATGCGCATGAGCCAGACCCGCCTGGAGAGGAGCCAGATCCGAAAGCCGAGTCCGAAACAAAGCGACGGCATCCATTGCACGGGGTCAAAGGGTACAGCTACACGCAACAAGTCCAAGTGATCTTTCCGAAATGAGTAGTGCTGTTATCGTCACGTCGTTGGTGTGGCGTGTGCTGTGTGCTCTGTCGTTCCCTCTTTGTGCGGTGTGAACGTGTCGTCCATGTTGTCGTCAGGTGTCGAAGACCCCACCGTGGTAAGTCGAGTATGGGCGGAGTTTGAACTCGTCTCGAGACGAGCGGAAGACGCGCGTCCGGTCGGCCTTCATAGATTTAGGTACACGGCGGCGCGATACGTCACGGTTTTCAGTTGTTGACGGCCGATCGAGTACTCGTAGGCGTACACGTGAAGTACGCATTACCGTAGCACCTTTTACAGCCGTCTAAAAACATCCCGCAACGCCCGGCCCACACTCGATGAAGCTGCACACATCTTCGCGTTTGATCTCTCACATATGCGCATGCATATGCGCAATGCCATGCGATGCTACGCGCCCGCCAAGTTAATCACAGAGAGAGATCGGCCGCCGGGGGTCGTGGCGCCGATTCGATAACAGACCTCATCACACATACTCGATCGCCCCAAACCCAAATGAACGATTCAGGATCCCGTCAGGTTTGGCCAAGGAGGTGCGATTTGAGGGCACGCGACCCCAGTCTTTGATCGTCGTCCGATCCCGAGACAAGCTTGGTCCCGTCCGGGGAAAACGCCACCGAATAGCTTGTGCCGCGCTGTGAGCTCTGGTCGCCTCACAAAGCTGCAACTTCTCGCCGCCCTCATCGGGGCGCTCGTGTAGCGCTCGTGCACGTCTTCAACCACCCCGGCACGAATAACGGCCATGAGGCTCGAGCGCGTACTCGTACGGAGCGTGCGCGCACTCACATGGATTCGGTGCTCATCAGATTGCCTGCCCAATCTGCGCATCGATCTCCGCCGAATCTCGTCATCACCGACGCGTTGTTTGCTTGGCTACCTACCGAAGAGCCAGATCGAGAAGATCTTTTCGAAGATCGTCACTGGGTCTGCGATCCACAGCGAGCGCGCGCATTCCCCCATCATGAATCTTGCATGCATGAGCGCGCGGGGGGGGAGGCGCGCGTGAGGCGCGCTTACTCCTTCGCTAGTCGCTTGAACGTGTCCTTGTCCATCACCTCGTACGTAACGAAGCCGTAGCCGGGCTCAAAAGCCCCATCGGCCGTCGCTTCGCTGTACGCCAGGCCGCCGGCCTGCACGTACATGCGCCCGGTGTCGCGGTCTTTGTATGGCATCTGCCGCACGTGCGACGGGAAGCGGTCCAGGTCCACTTCGCTGTCCTCCCAGCCGGCAGCGTACAGGCCGCGCGCCCACCCGCGCACGAGGCGCGGCTCGTGGCCCGACCCGCACCTGGGGTTGGCCCCGTAGTGGAAAGTGTCCGCGAAGAAGGCGGCCGCGTCCGCGTAGCCGCCGCCGTCCGTGTCCGGCTCCGCGAAGACCCAGTGCAGGATGGCGTCCACGGCGCGCACGGCGGCGCCGAGCCACTTGCCGCCGCTGGGGACGTACCGCTGCAAGCCGCGCACCGCGGCGAGCAGCGCGACCCACTCGTCGCGGCTCCCCACGACGTCCACGGACGGGATGCCGCACATTGTCGTCATGTAGTTGAAGTACGGCGTGCCAGCCTCCGCGAAGGCGAGCAGCGTCGCGGTGTGCGCGCCGGGCGCCTCGGACGCGAAGCGCGTGTCGCACAGGAGCGCCGCGAAGGCGGGATCGCCGATTTTGGTGCGCATGGCCGCCACGAGTTCTCCCACGTCCAGGTCGTCGCGCGTGACGATGACGATATCCGTCTTCCCCGTGGCGGCCTTTGTGAACAGGCCGCGGTACCTAGCCGGGTCCGCGAGGACGGCTGACGCCACCTCGTTGGCGAGCGTGTGCCATACCATGTCGGGGCGCAGCACGGCGCCGCGCTCCGCCGCCCAGCACGCGTGCAGGTAGCGGATGAGCCCCGCGTGCGTCACGGGCACCGCCGCAGCATCAAAGGAGGCTCGCAGTTGCTTGAAGTGCCTGTCGCTGCCATGGCTGCTGAAGGCGCGCACCCACTGCGCGGGGCTGTCGAGGGGGAAGGTGGGGGCGCCGCGCACCTCGGGCGCCGCGGGGGCGCTCAACACGAAACGGCGCCGCGGCGGCAGCGCGGCCGCGGCCGCCGCCGGCAGCGGCGCGGGTTTGCTCGCAGGGGCAGCCGCAATCATGCGCTCAAGGCACACTGAGAATGAGCGCATCGCGCGCTCGCAAGGTCAGAGAGAGAGATGCGCTCGCAAAAGGTGATTGCTCTGTTGCAGTTCTGTGTGAACGTTAACACGACAGACGCGACAACCGGTGCTACGTTCTGTGTGAAAGTTGGCTGTGAGCCGAGCCAGCGTTCCGAGAAGGCACCAACTCACAGTTGAAAAGGTCCTGCCTGGCTCCAAGCAAGTCCGCTTTCTTTCGAAACCAATCATGATCGTATGCGACTGTGACTCACTGTACTACAGATCTGTAGTTCGCAACTAGACATTAACCGAAACAATCCTGCGGATCCGAATCTCAGCGCAATCACCCGCATAGTCCCCGAAACGGGTCTTGGATAATGGGTCTCTCTGTTATGTGTGACGGACGACGTGTGGTCGCGCATGCCCCCGCCGCGTGCCGCGTGTGCTGCGCCCGTTATCCGCAAGGCTTGCCGCCTTCTGATTACGAGGAGCTCATCCTCTCGACGAGGCCCACGAGCGTGCGCACACCGTAGCCCGTCGCGCCGCCGCGCTTGTCATTCCACACGGGGCCTGCGATGTCGAGGTGCGCCCACGTCGCATTCGGGCTCTCCTTGCCCACAAACTCCTTGAGGAAGAGAGCCGCCGTGATCGAGCCGCCGCCGCCCGGCCCTCCGAGATTGGCGAGGTCGGCGATCGGTGACTTGATCTGCTCCACATACTCTGGCGCAAGGGGCATGCGCCACAGCAGCTCGCCCGTGCTCGTCGCGCTCGAGGTGAGATGCTCGAGGAGCACGTCCGAGTCGGTGTACATGGCGGCATAGTCGGGGCCGAGCGCGACGATGCAGGCGCCGGTGAGCGTCGCGATGTCGACGATGGTGTCAACGTTACCTAGACGATCGGCGTATACAAGCGCATCCGCGAGCGTGAGCCGCCCCTCAGCGTCTGTATTAAGCACCTCGATCGTCTTCTTGTTGGAGGCCGTCAGGATGTCGCCCGGACGGAAGGCTTCGGCGCTCACCATGTTCTCACACGCCGCAACGATGAAGTGCACCTCGACGCCCGCGGGCTCTGCCTCCGCGAGGACGCGTGCAGCGCCCAGCACGGCGCCCGCGCCACCCATATCAAACTTCATCTTCTCGATCAGCGAGCCCGCGCCCGTCTTGATGTTGTAACCACCCGAGTCGAAGCACAGCCCCTTGCCCACGAGCGCGACCTTCTTGGTCGGCTTGCCCTGGGGCGGTGTGTACGTCAGGTGGATGAACTTTGGCGGCTCCACAGCCCCCTGGGAGACGGCGAGGTACGCGCCCATGCCGAGCGCCTCGCAGTCCGATTTCTCAAGCACCTTGAGCTTGAGCGTCTTCGGGAACTGGTCCGCGAGCGCCGCGGCCGTTCCCGCCATGCTCGTCGGCGTCAGGTAGTTGGCGGGCGCGGCCACCATCGACTTGGTCAGCAGCACGCCCGACGCGACCATCCGTGCCTTGACGAGCACTGCACCGTCCGCCGGAGTGCCGAGCAGCTCGAGCTTCTGGAGGGGCGGAGGCTTGTTCTCGTCGGCATCCTTGGCCGACTTGAAGCGCGTGTCGGGCGAGAGCCCGAGCAGCGCCGCCTCGACCGCTTGCTGCAGCACCGCCGTCATCGCCGGGTCCGCTGGGAGCAACGCACCCATCACCTTCACCTTCTGCGCCTTGGCCAACGCTGCGAGCTCCTCTCCGAATTTACGTGCGCCAGGCACCTTGTACTTGTCTTGCTTGCCGAGGCCAACAATAGCCAGCCGCCGAGCCGGAGACCCACGTGGAAGCGACACGACGGCCGTGCTGCCAGCCGCACCCTTGAATTCTTGGTCTGTCACCAAGTCAGTTAGCGCACCGCCGATGGCACCGTCGAGCGCCGCGAGCTCCGTCGAGAGAGTGATCTCAGAGGAGTTGGCCACTTCCCAGAAGGGCAGCACGAGCAAGTCGCCGGACCACTTGGAAGCTGTGGCGCCACTTTTCTCAACCGAGGCTGAAGTTAGGGAGATGGTCTGCAGCGATGTGGCACTCATGGTAGCGAGCTGGCGTGCATTCAATGAGCGGTGCGTGAGAGTACGCCAAGCTGGCAGGGCCCCACTGTTCACGCCGAAGGCACGACCGGCGACGACGAGGCCGCAAGCGACGGTAACACGGATCAGCTTCATGGTGAAGCGGGGACGTCTCAGGCGTGTTCGCAACCTGAACCTCGCGAGATTTCCCCGCCGAAACACAAAATGGCGTTTTTTGCTCGCGACCCAATACGCGGTGCTAGTCATTCCAACCTGCCTTATGGGCGCGCCACCCCTTGTGAACGTGCGCATCCTCGAGCAGGTCCATCGGACTCGGGAAACTCGGCCCATCGCATGGCCCATCGTCCTCCATATCAACCATGGCATCAACGCCCTCCTCGCCATCTGCGGCCGCGGCCAGGTCCGCAGCGGGCCGTCCCAAGACGACCTTGCCGGACTTGCTCAGCGGCTGCTCCGCGCCGCCAAGATCGTCCCCGAACAGCGTACGGCCCAGTGCGAGGAACTCTGCCGGTGCCAGCTGCTCAGGACGGCGCGTGAGGAGCTCGTCGTCAGGCAAGCCCACGGCGCCACTCGCGAGGAGCTTCTTGAGCGAGACGCGCAGCATCTTGCGCCGACCCTCAAACGTCATCTTGAGCAGCGCCAACAGCGCGGCGCGCTGAGTGGGCGAGAGGGGTTCCGTCTCACCGAAGGGCACCGCCGTAGGAAAGAAGCGTAGCACGGAAGACTCGACCTTGGGCACAGGCGCAAAAGCCGTCGCCGGGAGATCGAAGAGGTACTCGGGCTTTCCAAACAGCTGTAGCATCACCGACAGGATGCCGTAGTCCTTGTTCCCAGGTGGAGAGAGGATCTTATCCGCAACCTCGCGCTGCGTCGTGAGCACGGCGGTGTGCACGTGCTCGACGGAGGCGAGCAGTTTGAACAGGAGCGGCGAGGTCAGGTAGAAGGGCGTGTTGCTGACGAGCAGAAGCTCGCCGCCGCGCTCTCTGGCCGCTCGTGCGAGGTCGAGCTGCAGCATGTCGCCATGCTTCACAGTGAGTCCGGGCAGCGTGCTCGAAAGGTGTTCGATCATGCGCTCGTCGATTTCGACGGCGGTCATGGAAGGGTAGCGCTTGAGGAGATGGCCAGAAATGGCACCTTGGCCTGGGCCAAGCTCGATGACACGCTCGCCACCCGTCGCGTCCTCAGGGAGGCTGGCTGCAATCTGGCGCGCTAGGCCGACGTCCTGCAGGAAGTTTTGGCCAAGGCTCTGTTTCGCCTTGGGCCCGGTAATGGGGCCACCACGAGGCGGAGGGCCGCCGCGCGGCGCACGGCCCGCATGCAGCCGCCGCACGCAGCTGAGAACGAGGACGAGGAGGGCACGCGGTTGTGTTGATTGCATGAATGCCGCTTTCATTCATGTTAATATACACACAACACGTAAGCAGCACAGCCGTGAAGACAAAACAAAACAATACAGGCCAGGCCTCAACTGAGACACATGCAGACGGAGAGCTGAGAAACAGCCATAAAGAGAGAAAGTGCGGCGAGACCCAAATATGCACTCAGGAGGGAGCGCGCCCGCCAACGTGGGCGGTGAACCCCCAAATGGGCGAGCCGCTTTCATTCACAACACACCAACACGCACAGACCAACCGCTTCCACACAGAAAAGGCCGGCGCCTTCTGTCGTGAAGCCGCAATACATATCTGCAATCAAGCGATCGCAGTCGTGTACAGAATAGCGTTCACAGTGTTCACAGAAAGCATGTGAGGAAAGCGGCCACTCCGAGTCTTTGCGCTTGCATTCATTCCTTGCGATCGTGACGAACACATCATGGACGCCGAAGAGGTGGAACGCAAAGTCAATCATGCGATCGCGGAAGTACGGAAGGCCCTCGATCGCGCGCGCACCGAGCCCAAGGTCGCTGGAGAGGTGCATCACGAATACGAGGACAAGTATTGCCTCGCCGAGGGCGTGGTGTCGGTGGCGGCAGCATCCTGGCTCCAGTGCCTGGAGACCCTCGGCCTTGACGAAACTCGGCTGCGCCTTCTCTGCGAGGTGGCCCGCGCTGGCCGCCACGCCCTCACGATGCGCTGCAATGTCTCCGAGAAGTGCACCTTCAAGAAGAAGGTGGAGCGCGAAATCCCAAGCACGACCAAGCACGTGACCACCACGGCCGGCTTCCTGAAGACCGAGTCCAAGATCGTGACGACGGTGACCGAGTGGTTCTGGGACGTCGAGCTCACGTTCCAAATCCTCGTCTTCGCGGGAGCCGAGCCCGAACTGGACACGGACGCTGCCGCCGCCGCCGCCGCTTCAAGTGGGCTGCCCGCGCCCGTCCTCATCCTCTCCCGCACCAGCACCATCGAGCTCGTGACCCAAAACGACTGCGCGCCTGCTTCAACGGCAATGCGCTATCCGGCCATCGACGTGGACGTGACCTGGCTCTTCGCTCGGCCGACTGCCGAGGGCCTGCAGGTGACCTTCCGCATCGACCGTACCAAGGACGAGTGCCGCACCCCGAGGCGCTGCCCGGAAGTCGAGGCCGTGCTGCGCTTTGGCCAAGAGCTCAACGGCTGGTGCGAGAGCGTCAGGCGCACCGTGTTCAATCGGCGTGTTCAGATAGCCCAAGCCTACAGCCATCGTAATGCCGAAGGCGACGCCAAGCCCCCTCTCGACTATGCCCAGCTTTGGCAACAGCTGCCGCATGCGGTGATGCCCGTCCTCACGCCCGAGGCCGACACAGCCCCAGCGGGCAGCGAGAAGGAGGACGAGATCACGGCCGAGGGCGCGCCGGTCCCAGGGACAGTCGTGGGCGGCGTGGAGCTCGGCGACCGGCGCACCGCCGTCGTGGCCTCTCTGAACGCCTTCGGCACCCGTCCTCGTTCCCTCGGTGCCGCCGACCTCGATGCGTTGGTGAAGGAGGAGCGTCGAGCACTGTCCGAACGGCTGGCGGCGCTGGCCGAGAGCTTCCCGGCGGATGTGTCCACCGAGGCAGTCTCGCGTGTCGAGGCGCGGCTCATCGCCCTCACTCACCACATGGCCGTCACCGCGCAAGAGCTCGAGACGGCGCTCAACTACATCGAGAGCCTGCTCAGGCGACAGCTCGTGGCCGCGGTCGGCAAAGAAGTCACCGCGGCCGACTTCACCAAGTACATGGCCTTCCACTTCAAGAAGGTCTACCGGCCCGAGGCGGCGCCGCAGCCCTTTTGCTTCGCCGTCCGCTTGCCGGATCACTCCTCGGAGGGCGTCGTCGCCATTGAGGCCGCCGGCGCCCTCGGCGGCTCCGAGCAGATCGCGACGTTCCGGCGTCACATGAGTGCGCCGGCGCCGCCGATGACCTTCGCCCTCGACGCGGCGACGACGGTTACGTTTGGTGGCGAGCGCTACCTCCACGCGTACATAGGCCATCGCTTCGGCGCTTACTCGGAGCAGCAAAGCCTCACCCTCTCTGTGAGGGCGCGCCAGTTCTCGTGCTTCATGCTGCTCATCGGACGGCTCGGCCCGAACAACACGTTCCAACCGCAGCACGCGATGATCGTGCGCAACAAGGACGAGCTCACGATCCCGCTGATGCTTGAGACCCTCCCCTCCGCCGCCGAGTTCCGCGACGCGATCGCCTCCCTCTCCCCGGAGCAGCAGCGCTTCTGCAAGGCGTACCGTTCGATGCAGCTTGAGGGGACTGTCTTCGGGCTGCTCGTCCTCCAGCTCAAGCCGCAGCTCGAGAGGCTGCTCCGACTGCCACCGGATGCGCTCGTCAAGGAGACCGCGCTCACCGAGACCCTCCTCGAGCTCTTTATTGACTATCAGATCCCGTCCGATCTCCTCTCCTTCGATGGCGATCTGCATGCATCGGCCGCCGAGAAGCTCACGGCGGTCAAGGCGCACGTGGCGGCGATCAAGGCGACGATCGACGAGGCCAAGAGGGCGGAGGTGGACGCGGAGAGGCAGGCGTTCGAGTATGCCCACCCGTCAGCGTTCGTCGACCAAGAGGAAGTCGGGCAGCCCGAGAGGGCGGAGGAAGACACATCCGTTTATGGAGGGTTTGCATCCGTTTATGGAGGGTTTGCCGGATCGGCGGCACCCGAGCCGCCGAGGGTGATGAAGAAGAAATCGATGATGGCCTCCAAGCGCGGCGTCCCCGGCGGTCCGTCCATGCGCGGCTCGCCCATGCTCATGGCTGCCATGAGCATGCGCAAACCAGCCCCCATGCCCCGAGAGCAATTACGCGAGCAATGCGAAGCCATGGACACCATGGTGGCGTCATCGTGCGCGGACATGAGCCTTTCGACGATGGCGGCAGAGCGGCAGGTGGCCTCATTTTCACAGGAGGTTACCCGGCAGGTGGCCCCGCCGGCCCCAGCCCCGGCACCTGCGGGGGCCCCCGCGCCCACCAACGAGGCTCTCCCGGGTCCGATGGCTCCGATGGCCGACGGTGGTGCCGGCGCCGGCGCCGACGGCGGCGCGGTGGACTTCACTAAAGTGCCGGCGGCACTCGATGCGCGCTTCGAGAAGCATGACGTCGATGGTGCACTGCGCGCGACTACGATCAAGGTGGGACCGGTCTGGCAGAAGCGTGCCCAGAAGGCGCTGCTGGCAACGCCGACGACGAGCTCCCTAGGCGAGGCGGAGCAGAAGAGCCAAAAGGATGCCGCCTTTGACCTCCTGGACGGCCTCTCGCGCTCCGGCACGCTCCCGATCGACTGCGCGACGCTGCACGTGGTGCTGTGCACCACTCACTGCTTCGACGATTCGCTCATTGATACCGTGGTCGTGCGCAACGCCAACCCGATCGAGAAGCTCGAGCGCTCTTCACTCATCATCGGGGAGACCATCTTAGGAAAGCCCGCGCAGCAGCTCCTGCGAGCCGAGGAGGTCGATCGCGTCGCCAAGTTTTCGGCGCCCATGCTTCTCGAGTGACGGGGGGCTGGCCTCGCGCGCCCGGCGGGGCCACGGGGCCGCCGGGATGATACGATCGCATGCTCCGTGTCCTGAGCACAAGGTATGCCCCCTGCTCAGCATCCCCCTGCTGCGGGGCACACGGGGCACACCGGGCGCGGGGGGGCATTTGGATCTTGGTGTGGGGGCTGGGGGGTTTGGCTTAACTGTCAACAGCATCAGTATGCGTCCGATGCTCGATTGTTTGGTGTCGCAAGCTTCGTGCGGAGCATTGGTCATTGCCAAGCGTGCGCGGTCACAGGCACTCCCCCGAGACCTGTGGGAGATCGTGGCGACTGACTGCTGTAGGCATACTACACCACACGTAACGAACATGTAACGTACGCTGCGCTACGCTAGTTGTACTTGTAGTCGAGTTCGCGTCGGCTGAAGCGAACGAAGCCGTGCGGGGTGCGTCAGAGCCGTGCTCCTCGTGTAAGAAACTGGTATGTTGTATCGTATCATGCTTGCATGCTCATACCCCCACCCGCCGGCGCGGCTTGTTAGTCGAGCGGCCGCGCCTCCGCCCAAAGTCGCGTTGCTTGCCCCGGAAGACAACCAATCTAGAGCGCCAAGGCACTAGACCTCACTACGCTGACCAGGATCGTCGGGGCGGCTGCAGTGGCCGCGCTCGTCTTGCTGGGCTCATGCGACGCGGTGCTCGCGCGCGGTGGACGCCGCCGAGCAAGCCCCAGCCGAGGGAACCGCCTTAACTGCCAGCGCGTGAGCATCAGCCCACAGGTAAGGAGGCATAGCCCTCCTGCGACAGCGCCGGTGATCACGGCCTCCATGGCGTTCGGCAAGTGACTCGATGGGGAAGATACGTTGCTAACGGTGGGGGGTACGATTCGAACGACTGTCGCCTGTGCGATAGTGGGTGTAGACGTCACCTGGAGGCCGAAGAACGAGCTCACCGCAGACGCGTCTGCAAAGACGGAGGTGCTCAAGGTCTCTTCGACGGCGGCACTCACGGACGAATCCAGTGTGACGATGGTGATCTCGACCCGTGTGGACGCGGCATAGGCAGCCGTGGTGACCTGGCTGGAGGACACGCCCGCAGAGGCTGCGACTGAGGATGAGATGGCGGCCAGCCTGTCCGTCGTGAAGGCCTCGATTGGCTCCGCGGCAACGAAGCCGATCGCCACCTGGTACGTGGTAACCGCGACCGACCCCGGCAGGAATGGGGGCGGCAGCGACGGCGACGGCGAGGGTGTGGTATACGGGAGGAGAGGCGAGGGCGGGGGCGAGGGCGATGGCGGGGGCGGGGGCAGGGGCGGGGCCGATGGCGAGGGCGGGGGTGGCGAGGGCGGGGCGGCGAGGGCGACGGTGGCGAGGGCGACGGTGGCGGTGGGATGGC
>JWZX01001641.1:0-15907 GCA_001275005.1 Chrysochromulina tobinii | reverse complement strand
GCCATCGCCGCCGTCGCCGCCGCCGCCGCCGCCGCCATCTTCGCCGCCGTCGCCGCCGCCGCCGCCGCCGCCATCGCCGCCGCCATCGCCACCACCCGTCGCACCACCTCCTATCCCCGTCGCACCTCCTCTTGTCCCCGTCGTTGGGGCACTTGCGACCTCGGGCAAGGACGCGCAAGGGAACAACATCGGCCCCATCGTAGGCGGCGTCTCCGTCTGCGCCGTTCTCCTTCTCATGGCCGGCCTCACCGTGCTGGCATGGAAACGCCGCCGGGCTAGAGATGAACGTCTCCTCGCGGTGGGAACGACCATGTCCATCCCACTCCACTCTGCGATGTAGATGGACATGGTCGCTCTGCCATAAGACAAGATGTGTGTGAGATGTGAGCCAGCGGCACACGCGGCGGCCGCGCGCGTTCTGAACGCAGCTCGCATGGAAAGGGCGTGTCCACTTCATGTGCGATGTGGATGCTTGGGAGGGAGGGGGGCGGGCCCCGTCACAGCGACGACGCGGGCACTGCGCTGCGAGGGAGTGAGATCCCCAGTCCACCATCCGCACAGTCGGAGACGATCATGACGGTACTTTCCAAGATCTCAGGGGCCTACACTCATACAGAGTACTGGAAACGAAGCAAATGTGTGCTGCATTGGTGACAGCTGCCCTGCCCCCGGAAAGTCGAAAGTGTGCAAAAGTGTGCTGCCCTGCCCCCGCAAAGTCGAAAGTGTACGAGAAAGTGTACAGTGTAGTGAGCGCAATGACGCGAGCGAGTTTGATCTCCAATCGAATCGTGGTCATGTCGCTTGTCGCGTTTATCATGCGCATTTACATTGTATCTGCATGTGTATCTGGGAGTGGCGTGATGCGTCAGTGGACAGTGCGCGGTGTGTCCCGCTCTGGGTCCTGGACGCTACCGAACTGAACGCGTGTGCCCTGTGAGGCACGTTCCCTCGCGCAAATGTGGAATCTGAGTAACTACAGCATGCAAGGCCGAGGTTGCATCCTTCCTAATCGGGAACATCAGGCACTTGCTTCCTAAAGAGGCAAGAGGAGTCGGTCTCTCAAACGAAATGTCAGAACAGTCGAGCCGGTAGCGCGGATTCGCGCTGCTCTCAGAGCGAGCGAGAGCATCAAGCACCGCGATCCATGTCGGAATCGTCGTCCACCGACCACCTCGACGACCTCATTGAGGACGACGGCTTGTCGATTGTGCGACACAAAGACGACCTCGTGTGCGGAGAGGCTCTAGTTGAAGTCGTGTCGGTCGAGAGCGGCAAGCACAAGCAGAAAAAGGTGCGCTTCTTCTGGACTCGCGAGATCCAGGCAAAGTTCCGAGAGGTGATCGACATGGTAGGTGTTGAGGCTGCGAAGCCCCAGATGTTCCTCGACCATATGAAGGTGCCCGGGCTCCGAAAGGATATTGTCCGATCGCATCTACAAAAGTACCGCGCCAAGCTGCAGGCCACCAGGGACGACACCGAGGCGGCTCTCGGTGCGCTCGGTATGCTGTCTGGGCAGGATGAGATGTGGTGCAAGACACTCTGCGAGCGTGCGACCGCGCAGGGCGTCATTCCCTCCAACACAGGGACCGAGACGCCCTCCCAGATGATGCTGACCGCGCCCTCGAAGACCTGGTCCAAGACCCTCGTGCTGCCCAAGGCGGTCGGCAGCACCAGCTCTACGTCCTTCAAGCCTCTCGTGCTGCTCGAGTACGGGCACGCGAACGCCGCTCTCGCCAAGGGGGTGGCGAGTCCCTTGCTCTCGGCTGGGCTCTCGGCCGCCCAACTGAATGGCTCGGCGCCGATTGCGCCATTCATCACCCAACTGAATGGCTCGGCTCCGATTGCGCCATTCATGGTGGACGCGCCCGCGACCGCGCCCGCGACCGCCGCCTGCACTGCTCAAGCATCCACAGACTACGTGCCCGCGCACGGCACCCATGCCGCCGCCTGCGCCGCCAGCTATTGCGCAGCGGCGGCTGGACAACACCATGGCACCCATGGCACCCAAAGCAGATCTTGCGCGCCCGCGACTGACGCTCACACGCCCGCCCTCACCGCCTACTACGCGCCCACCATGGCGCCCGCAGCCGACACCTTTGCGCCCGCCATGGCGCCCGCTCCCGACACCTTTGCGCCCGCTTCTGCCACCTACGCGCCGCCCGCAGCCTACCATTTCAACGCGACAGCTCCTGATGGCTACATGCCCAGCGCGCCCAACATGGCGCCGGCGGCTGCGCTGCTGGCGCAGATGCCGGGGCCTGAGCGCCTCTGGTTGCCGATGGGGCCGGATGTGAACAAGGAGTGTGAACGACCCCTGCCTGCCGGCAGCCTCGATGCCAAGGCTGCTGCACCAGCCAAGACGCGGCCAAGCCAGCGCAGGCCTGTGAACCTGGGCGGCGCGGCCAAGAACCCAAGCAACCCCACTCGCGTCAAGTGGCGCGTGTGCATCTTCTACGAGGCGCCGAGCAAGCGGGCGTGCCCGGGCGGCGCCACAGGCGGCGCCTCAGGCGGCGCCTCAGTCGAAGCGCCCTAGCCCGGCAACTCTCCCTTGCAGGGCGGGGTCAGAAACTGTGGTCTGTGCTTCGTGTGCGAGGCTCTTGTCTTGCCGTGCGCTTCTCCGGGGTCTGGCTGGGACGTGGGAGATCAGGGGTACCTTCGCCGGGCGCCCCTCGTTGTGTGGGGGGCTTGTGTGGGGCGTGTGCGGTACGGACACCGCAGCACCGCACTGCGGTCTGTCGCTCGACAATCCGCCATCAAAACTACTTGATAATCAAACGACACCACACGCCCGATCCCGCCGTGCGGCGCGTTCATGGGCGCGTTGCGCCGGGGCGACCGGGCCAAGCGCCATTAAATTATGTAACGCACTCGCGTCGTCGTGGCGCGGGGCTTTTTTATATCGTCCATGTAATATATATCCGATCGTATACGAAGACGGTTAACGTCGATAAAAAATCGTTACACGTTCGTAAATCGTTATAATATCTCGATTGCTCATTTTCGCCACGCCCTGCCTGGAGACAGACATTATGTGCACGCTCGCAACCAAAATCACACCGCACACTGACTGACACTGCACAATACCCAGACGACGGTCTGCCAGCTTGATCTGGGCTACGCCCACGCCATTGCGCCACCCTCACGCGCCCATGAGCAGCGCCTCCGCCTCCTTGTCCGCCTTGTCGACGTTCCACAGCTTCGTAGCCTTCGCGTTCTCGTGCTTCGCGAGCCAGTCAGGCACCGGCTGCCCAGCCTTGCGTGCAATGCGGATGAGAGCAGGCGCGCACTCCTTGTCGTAATCCGGGTTCCAAAACGTGATCGCCTTGCCCAAGGCCCCCGCGCGCCCCGTGCGCCCGATGCGATGCACATAAGACTCGACGTCGCGCGCCATGTCGTAGTTGTACACGTGTGTCACCAATTTGATGTCGAGTCCTCGCGCCGCCACGTCGGTCGCTACCATGAGGGGAGCCTTGTTGGCGATGAAGGCCGCGAGAGCGCTTTCACGATCTTTCTGCTGCTTGTCGCCGTGGATGGCGCACGTGCCAAACTCGGCAAAGGTCTTGGCTAGGTTGTCGACGCGCCGCTTCGTGTTGGCGAAGACGATGACCCGCGCCCCCTCCTCAAGCTCACATAGCGATTGATACAGCTTCGCATCCTTCTCATCGTCAGTAGCATGTACGAAGGCTTGGCTGACCGCTGTGTTGGCCGAGAGTTCACATGCCGCCTCGGCCGCCGCCGCCGCCGCCGCGCTGCCGCCGGCGCCGGCGCCGGCGCCGCCGCCAGCAGCGTCGCTGCTGCCGTCTTTCGTTTGCGCCGCGTCGCCGCCGCCGAGGAAGAGGTGCTTCGTGCCCTCGCCCTCCTTGAGGTATTTGGAGGCGAGCTTACGCACGGTCTTGGGCCACGTGGCGGAGAAGAGGAGGGTCTGGCGTGCCTCGGGCAGCGCGCTGAAGGTCTTCTTGAGCTGCGGCTCAAAGCCCATGTCCAGCAGACGATCTGCCTCGTCGAGCACAATGGCCTTGCAATCTCCCAGCCAGATGAGTTGCTGGTCAAGCAAGTCGACCAGACGGCCTGGCGTCGCCACTAGCAAGCTGGGCGGCTTCGCGAGAAGCGCCGCCTTCTGCTCACGCACGGGCGTGCCGCCGTACACGACGGCGGTGGGCACGCCGAGCAGCTTTCCGAAGCGCTCGCCCTCTGCGTGAATCTGAGAGGCGAGTTCACGAGTGGGAGACATGACGAGCGCGCGCACCGCCACCGCCGCGCCGGCGCCACTGCTACGGCCGCCGCCGCCGTCAGCGCCCGTGCTCATACGATGCAGCAAGGGCAGCAGGAACGCGAGGGTCTTGCCTGAACCCGTCTTCGCAATCGCGATCAGGTCACGGCCTGTCAGCGCCGCCGGCCATGCGTGCGTCTGGATCGAGGTGGGTGAGCTGTAGCCGGACGACAGCGCATTCTTCACAGCAGGCGCAAACGGCGTCGCAGCAAAGGTCGTGAACCCGGCGTCGGCGTCGGCGGCTGGGGCAGCTTCGGTCGCCTTGGCCGCCTTGCCCTCCTTCTTTGCCTTCTTCTCCTCCTTTGCGGCCTTCTTAGCGGCCTTCTCCTCCTTACCCTCCTTTGTGGGCGACAAGTCGTCGTCCGTCTTGGCCTTCTTGGCCGCCCTCTCCTCCTCTGCCGCCTCCAGCGCGCGTTTGGCCTCCTTCTTTGCCTTCTTCGCCGCCTTCTCCTCCTTCGTCATCTCCACGCCGTCCTTTCCCATGGATGTCGAAAGTCAAGTCCGCCTCCGGTAGTCGACGTCGTCGCAGATTCCGGGGAGAAAACGAGAGTTTTAGAAGTAATGGTCTGCCCCCCATTGGCGGTTACGTCCAGCGGCACATTCCGCACTGATTTGCCGTGAGCGTCAAAGTTCGTGAACAGGGCACGGGAATGTTCGCTGCATTGCTCCGATCTGCCACCACGCGCAGCACCGCGGTGGCAGCCGCGGCGCTTCGGCTAGCGACGCGCGGCATGGTCGGCCACACCATCCCTAAAAAACCACATGTCGGATGGCCGCGACTCTCGAGGGACGGCTGGCCTTTTGCGCGATGGCTCAAGAAGAAGGGCGACTTCGAGACCAAGCAGGCTAAGGCGAGGAGGACGGGAATGAACAAGGGTGCGCTCGCTCTCCCGTACGCACACTCTCGCGTGTACCGTGCTGCGCTCTCTGATCCGCGCCGTGCCTCAATGCGCTTCTCTCTGTGTGCCAGGCCGTGAGGCGCAAGCATTCTATACCAAGATCAGCAGCGGTGAGCCCATGTACACGTCGTGCGCGGAGGTGCAGCCTGTTGTGACGGCAGCCGGGCTCCGAAGGCCAATTGCCTTTCCCAGCTAGCCCCCAATAAGTGCAGATAACGAGCGTGGAGGTTTATAAGGCCGGTGACCTCCGCACCGACACCGCTTCCCCGGCTATTACTGAACAGGTACTGTAGACTGAGTTCGTGCATCGTGTGGGCCAGGCGGCCCGCCCGGCGCCGTGAAGAAGATTGAGTTGGAGGTCGCACTGACCTCACCTTGCGAAAGCTCCGGCTCACAGACGAAACAGCAAACACAGTGCTGCCTCGTTTTGTAATTCTTTGAATTCTTTGTAATTCTCAACTGCGCGGTCGGGAGGACGGACGGAGTCTGCGTCTCTTCAGGGGGGGCGACGATACAATCTACTCGTTGCCCCTTGGCTCGCCCATCTGGGGGTTCACCGCCAATGTGAGGGCATGTCGGCGGGCGCCCTCCCTCCCGAGTTTATTCGTGGGTCTCGCCGCACTTTCTCTTGTTTGGCTGTTTCTCAGCTCTACGCCTGCATGTGTCTCGAGGGGGTAATTCGAGAGTCCATTACGTTGTCACCATGAAGAACAGTATGAACAAACCTTTGAGGGACTCTTCAAGGGGCCGACCAGGAGCAGCGCAGCGCGCGCGCGCGCGCGCAGCACTGCACGCGTCGAGGATGGCGTCCGGTGCTGCTAAATGCGCACCCAAGCGCGATTCGTCAGACGCTTCAGCTTCAGAGGAGAGCAGGGGAACCAAGAGACTCTGGGACCAAGTAGAGCATGCAGCTCGAGATTCACTCAGTGGCAACGTGGCTTCAGGCGGGCAAGCCACCGTGCACATGAAGTGGGCGCTGCTGCTGCATCAACATTTGCAAGAGGTGGAGCGAGAGGTGCACTCGAAGAAGCTCGTACTGGCACGATTACTGGAGGACAATCGCTCGTTGCGCAGATCGCTGTTTGGTGGTGACTCAGCCTTGCCTGAGGGTGGTGCGGCGTCGGCCCCTGCGGCGTCCGCTGCCGAATTTGCATCCCTCGACGCGCTGACGCGAGGAAACCCAACTGTGTCAGAGGTCGTGGGCGCGCGCGCGATGAGTGGATACATGGCGCGCGACGCGGAGCCTCACGCGGAGCTACTGAGCACCCCGAACCTACAGCTGCTCGCCGCCTTCCTGGATAACGAGCGCACGGGAGCCTGAAGAGGCTGCCTCGAATCGAGCTGGAGAAGACCAGTTCACGACACGCACTGGAAAATGCCCAGTACACTCGTTACGCACTGGAGAGCGATGCCCCGGTTGCCCCCGTACGGCTTCGTTACTAGTGACAGTATAGTTTTGACCAGATGTAGATCCCGTGTACCGATGATTGAATGCTACCACATGTATTCGATACGCACGAGCCGCGTCGGCGTGTGCGCTTACGCTACTTTCCTACGAATGCGGCAGGGTCGCCGTACACAAAGTGGACTAGCCTAAACCAGAGCACAGCCGCTATGCCTTATTCGCGAATATCTTGCAGAAAAGCTTGACATCAGCTTGCGATAGCTCCATAGCATTGGAGATCTTTTCTTGCTTGCTTCCGCTCCCACACGGCCCGGTCGCGCCCGGTCCGCCTTGCACCGTTCGGATAAGCATCATGATTATGTGTTCGACGCACCGGGCTGGCTCTTGCTTGGGTTCTCTGAAGCTTCCGGGCCACGGCGAGGAGCGCGAGGCGACCAGCTCGTTGTACGCGACCTCGTCCGTAGCGATCAAGTGCCGGATGTGCAAACCGGCATCGGCCGATGAAGACGCTTCGATCTCGGCGTCGGTCGGGAGGGACTTGAGCACAGCGAGTCGACAGCACGCCTCCAAGAAACCCTCGAAGGGCAAGTTCGACTCCTTGACGGCGCCTTGCTCGCTCGCTCCATTGATGACCGCCATCCGGGCCCACGCAAAGCTCAACTTCGCATCCCGCTCGGTCAGGTCGGGACCGATGAGCTTGCACAGTTTGACGAACATCTGCCACTCGCTGAAGCTGCAGAGGCTCGCCATGTGCTTCTGGCCGACCTCGCCACCATCAGAGGCGCTGATGCCCATGAACAGTCGGCGAAGGGACACCTCATGCTTCGCAAGGGTTTCGCTCACGTCCTCCCGATAGCAAAAGTGGGTTCGAAAGTGATTCGCCTCTTCAAAAATCTCCGCTGGGAGGCGCGCTTCTACATCCTCTTGCAGCAGCTTGGACAGTGCTTCTGACACATCCGAGACCACACCTGGAAGCACGTACCTGTTGATGCCCAGGTGCACCAGCGCGGCGAGAAACTCGATCCGGCTCAGCTGCTTGGATGGCTTGCCCATCCGCGAGTCCACGGTGATAAATAGCCTGTCGATGTCCGCCTTCTTGCAAAACTTGGACTTCCTGTCGACGAGCTTGCAGTCCTCGATAAAGTCGGTCCACTGGTTCAAGGCCATCGACTGTATATTCTTGCCGCAGCCACAGTAGTAGTCATACGCGCAGAAAATAAGGTCGTGCAAATCCCAGAGCACGTCGCCCACTTCCTCGATCTCATCAGGCGTACCGTCCCCGTCCTCATCGACGCCGCCGGCATCATCGTGGAGCATGATCAGCTTGTCCAGACCCTGCTCCTGCCGCGACGTTTGCCAGATCCATTCGAATTTCTTGCGCTCCACCTCATCTGTGTCCCAGAAGTCGAGCGCATCGCACCATTTCTTGCGGGGAGCCCAAATGGATTGCTCAAGGCTCCAAGCCTCCTTTTCGGGTTCGGGTGGCGGTGGAGGGGCCTCCTTCACAATCACTTTTCCCGCCTTGTACACCTTGGCTTTCTGCAGGACATGCGGCACAATGTATCGGTTGCGCTCGAGGCGTCCTCGGTACACCCGGAACGCGTAAGCCTTCGAGAGGCTCGTGATGTCATCCTCAAGCGAATCGAGTGCTCTGCTCGCGCTCTGCCACCCAGTCTTTTGCCGTAAGTCAAATGCTTTCGCTTGCTGCAAGTGCGGTTCGGGTGCTCTCCACCACGTCGGCGCAGTTGACGACAGCTCGACCATTGGCGCCAGATATCTATTTTCTAGGCTGCTCTGTTGGCGATGAAGCTGGTGAGTGGCGAACGGCGACTTTGTGTCGGACCTCCCGAAGCGTGACGGAGCGTGATCAGAATCGCCCAGCTCACCATCGCCACGCCAGACCATAGGCGAGCAGGTGGACGTCTGCCAGCCGTTGGCCGTGAGTCTCATTCGGTCGGATCTGCCGCGCACACGCTTTTGGATGCAAACAGCGGCAGCTGTCTTCTCCAGCTGATCAGAATCTGCCGATGAGGC
This sequence comes from Chrysochromulina tobinii, assembly GCA_001275005.1. Taxonomy (NCBI): domain Eukaryota; phylum Haptophyta; order Prymnesiales; family Chrysochromulinaceae; genus Chrysochromulina; species Chrysochromulina tobinii. The sequence continues at coordinate 7,299 of JWZX01001641.1, read as the reverse complement.
CGAGAACGGCGAGCTCGGTCTCGTACTGCAGGCAGACGGCGGACGTCGCCGACTCAGTGACGTTCTGTCCAGCGATCGGATCGAGGAGACCGACGATGGCCGGCACAATATAGAAGACCGGCGAGGAGACTGAAGTTTCCCTCTGAGAAACATGGCAGATGCCGGCTGAGTCAGCACATTGCCCCGCACATTACTTTTGCGACGCAGAAGCTCTGCAACCAGCGGCGTTGCGTGTTGGGGCTGCTTGAGCTGGAGCACGCCGTTGGCTGCCCATGCAGCCGCAGTGCTTGCACTGTAGCTGCCCGAGTCGGTACCGGCCACCCCCTGCAGCGTCGCGTCCATGCCGGCGGAGCTCGCTGAGGGGCTGGGCGTCGCCAATCCCTCAAGTGCAACCGCTCGCGTCGTCAGCTTGCTAGATGCCGAATGTGACGTCCGTAGCTGAGACGCACGAGCACGCGAAGATGGCGGAGCTGCAACCAGCAGCGAGGCAGACCGGTGCTGCTTGAACTGGACCAAGCCTCGGGATTCAGCCGCGGCGTTTGCAATGAGGCTGTCCGCCTCAAATGCAACCGTCAGGTTGCTCCGCGTCTCTCTGCTGATGAACACCGAAGGAGGCGTTCGTCGCTGATGCGCTCGAGCAGGCGCAGATATGGGCCTGTTCGCGATGGGAGCAGATGATGGCCTGCTCGCCGGCGCAGATAACGGCTGCCGGTGAGGCTGGACAGGAAGCATGTTGAGCTGCACGAGCGATGCAGATGGCCGCCATTGGCGTGAGGGCTGGTTTACCAAATGCTCAATCGATGAAGGCCCTGTGTCCAGGATCCGTTGCAACGAGAAGCCGAGTGCAGCGTCCAGAAGCAGCGTGGGCCTATCCATGGCGACGGCCAACACCCGGCGCAATTTCGCCTAGAATGATTCGCCGACGAATCTCCGTCGCATCGTTGAACCGACCGAAAGCGGCGGTGACAAGAAAAGCCCACGGCGACGCGCAATTCGGCCGCGCTGAGATGATACAACTAGACGCAGTTTGGACTAGTTAAGAACGGAGGAGCCGGGACACACCTGGTTCACATATCTATAACATTTTTACGACCCAGCTGTGGATCCGAGAGCACGAACCTCCAGGACCGAAGCGACTCTTTAATTGGGTCATTTAACGGGATAACGTCGCACCCCCGCTAAGCTCTTGTTGCGCAAGTATTGATGTTTTGAGTGCTACCGCCGGCTTCCCCACCCCGTTTGGCGTTTGTCGTTTCATCTCGAGAGCCGTGAGAACCAAGTGCAAAGTCAAAAGGCCTTGTCAAAAGGAAGAAAAACATGTGCTCGTGCAAAGGCAGAAGTGGTACTTTTCGAAGCAGGCAAGGAGCGAAGGCGCTCGCTTTATTTATCCGAGGTATGAACTGTACTATGAGCTACGTACAACGTAGGGGGAAACGGCTGCAACCGCCGGCACGGCGGTTATGCACCAACGACCAACCGCCAGGTCTAACAGGTGCGTCGTCACGATTCTCGATTGGTGCTTTGCCCGTGATGGTCCGGGAGGAGGGCGCCGCTGAGCCACTTGGCTTCTCTCCCGGTGCGGGCACCTGTTGAGAAGTTAGTTGCGTAATAGCATAGGGGAGTGGGTCACTCGACCGTGTCGGCCGGCCCTCAAGAAGGGGACCGGCCGACTGACCACACAAACTGACGTTTCGCTCGCCTCTGTACATAGTCTGCGCGTCATTCTCACCTGGCCGTCCACAGAACCTCTCCCCCGAGTTTCTGCCGTGCCCCCGGCCCTTGCTCGCGCTGCTGTCGGTGACGCCGTCCCGAGCGCGCGCCAGTGCCCCCGGCCCTGGCTCACACTGTACGAGACGCTGTCCCGAGCGCGCGCTGCTGGCCTGCATCCTTCCTTTCAGCCTCGCTCTTAATCGAAGCCCTCCCTGCGGCCGTTGCCGCGTAGCCTCGTCAACGGTCCTACGTGGGGGGTCCGCGTCCGACCCGCGCATTCGTCATTGCTCCCGCGCGTTGTCAGTCGACCGGCCGAGGTGTCGTATAGGGCGATTGCGTGACGTACATCTACATGAACGGTAGCCGGTACGTTAGAAGGTTACCTAGATTCTTTGGGTCACCGGTCATGCGACTCTGGTCTCTGGAAACTCTCTACTCTGCTGTGCGCGGACGGACGTCTCCCTTTTCGGGGTCGTCGCGGGGGGGTGTCCGCGAGGCGGAGCGCGGACGAGGTCGGCTGGTCGGGAGACGCACAAGCACACCGACACCGGCCCCGTCTCACACCGGGGCAGGGGCGAGGCGGCGCGGCGGGGGCGCCCACGCCGCGCCCGTCGCCGCGGCGCTCCCGCGTCCAGCGTCCCGCTTCCCCGGTCGCCCCGGGGTGGGCCAAAGCCCAAACTTGACCGCGGCCCGAGCTCCCGTGAGTCCTGCGTCTGCTGTCTCGACGTCCTTGATATCGGAGCAGATTGATACGGTCGTGGAGACACCTGAGCCGCAGCCGGCAAGCGGCATGAGATATTTAGTACATGTATGCAGCTCGACGATATGCTGACACAGGCCGTGCTCGTTAGATGAAGCGTGGTCCATGGACCCTGATCCATGATTGATCCATGAAAGCGTGGCCCAAGATGCAAGATGGTGAGTGTTGTCGGCCACGAAAATGGACGGCTTAATCTTCGGCTGATGAACCAGTTTTGGATCCAAGAATATGGTCCGTCGTCGTATCTGGGGAACTGCCCGTCTTGGCCGTCCAAGATCCTTGAGATTCCTTCACGGAGCCCTTCGCGGAGCCATCGGAGCCGGACGCCTGCGGCGCAAAGGCACGCAGCCGATTATAGGAGCGAGGTAGCCTACGGCGCACAGGACGGTGTAAAGTCACGCGGATAGACTCGTGTTCACACCTTTTGGGAGAACTGGAGCGCAACGTTAGCTTCCGATGAGTAGGCGCTGCCGCCGTGCTTGGAGACATCGAGGCCGGCCACCTCGTACTCGGCCGGCACGCGGAAGATGCCCAGCGCCTTGAGTGTGCCGAAGAGAATGAGGGAACAGCACACGACCCAGATGATCACGATGATCGCCGAGACGACCTGCGCGGCCAAGATCTCACCGGTGGTGCCGGGCATGAAGATGCCCGCGTCAGGCTTCACGACGCCGATCGCCGTGTGGTACTCCTTGACGGCAAAGACGCCCACCATGATGGTGCCAAGGAGGCCGCTCGCGCCGTGCACCGCAAAGGCGTCGAGAGGGTCGTCGATGCGAAGTCGGCGCATGAGGCACGAGGCGAAGTGGTACGCGAGGGCGGCGAAGAAGCCAATGACGATGGCCGCCCAAGGGTAGATGACCGAACAGCCCGCGGTCACGCCCACCAGACCAGCGAGCAGTGAGTTGCACGTGTGCGCGATGTCGTAGAGGCCCGTCCCGCCAGCCCACTCCGGCAAGTGACGTTTGATGAAGAGTCCCGAGATGCCACCCGCGGCAGCGCCGAGGGTGGTGGTGACCGTCGCACGCGCTGCAACGTTGGCCTGGCCATGGATCATCAGCGTCGAGCCAGGGTTGAATCCGTACCTGCGAGCCACCCAGGCGCACGTCAGCGATGCGGGCGTCGTGGGACTGACAGTCACCCATGGGAAATGTGTGTGCAAAGCGCGGGGCACTATGCGGTTGGAGGCCGGGCGGGGCACGTCGACAGGGCACGTCCACAGGGCACGTACCAGCCGAACCAGAGGAGGAAGGTGCCGATGATCACAAGGGGCGTCGAGTGGCCCTCGAAGAGCTCCGGGCGCTCCCAGCGGCCAATACGCGGGCCGAGGACCCATGCCGCCACCAGGGCCGCCCAGCCGCCGACCATGTGCACGACGCAAGAGCCGGCAAAGTCGGTGCAGCCCGTGTAGATGCGGACACTGTCATCCGAGTTGAAGGCGGAGAGGAAGCCGGCAGGATCCCACACCCAGTGAACCACCACCGGGTAGACGAGGCCCGTGATGACCGCCGTGTAGATCAGGTAAGCGCCGAGTTGGCAGCGCTCAGCGACCGCGCCTGAGACGATGGTGGCCGCCGATGCTGCGAAGGCGTATTGGAACTGCCACATAATCCAGGTCTTGCCCTTATCCTGCCCGGAGTGGTCGCCGACCGACGAGAGCGCGAAGTTCGTCGGGCCGCTGCCGATGAAGCCGATAGCCTTGTGGCCTGCGCGCACGCGACAAGACGAGAGCAAGCACACACACTCAGGACGGAGCCTGGGCCGATCAGAGTGTCAACGTGAGGCAGCGTTGCACGGACCGTTGACGCCATTGTCCGCGTCGTAGGCGAGGCCGTAGCCAACGCAGTACCACACGATCGCACCCACGCACGCGTCCAGCACATTCTTGAGGAGGATGTTCTTCACATTCTTTGCGCGAATGGAGCCAGCTGAGAGGGTGGCAAAGCCAGCTTGCATCATGAAGATCAGTGCGGAGGCCCACAGAAGAAAGAATCTGCGTGCGGCACGTGATACACAACAGTCGCTCACTTGCATGTTGGATATGGCAGGTGCCACTAGGCAGACGAATGGTTGGCATAGTGGACGAATGGTTCGACTGCGGGCGGGCGGCGTGCTCACGTGTCCACCTCCAACAGCGTTGCAGCATTCTCTTCTTCAACCGCCGCGAGGCGGCTGATGAGACTGTCGTACTCGGCCTGGGTGATGCTGGCCATGGCACGGGGTCTTGACGGACTGAGTCGAAGGCGAGTGGGTGACGAGGCTTCTGGACAACGCGAATTTGGCGAGCCTCGACGCTGAGACTGTCCAAGACGCTGGTGTGCGAATGCTTCGCTTATTTTGTGTCGTCAATCACTTTCGATATTTTGAGATCTCATTTAGTAATCTCGCTTCTTTAATCAGGAACTCATTCATTTTCAGGGTCTTTCGTTGCGGGCTTTTCGACCGTATCGACGTTTCAGGGTAAAGGCCCTCACGCGGTCACGGCCAGACACACACTCACAAGCCCCGGGAGAGGCGTGCGCGGGCGGCGCTGCAGCCGCCGTCACCGTTGCCTCCGCGCGTCCTCGGCGTTCCAACGGACCTGTCCCGCTTTGGTCGTGTGCGTGCGACCCAAGCGTGCGGGCAGCAGGCGCACAAAGGCATCGCGCCGACCAACGCGCGTCGCATTCCGGCTGGCAAGGGCCCGAACGGCGATGCCGAGCGCGCTCGTGTTCACGTGCAGGTCGTGCATGCGCCGGCCGGTCCGATGGAGCATAGCCACGAAGCTCGAGCGCGAAGTGGCCCATTCAGGCAGGCTGTCGAGCGTTCGAGCGAGGAAAGCCGGGCCGGGCGCTTTCCACAGACTGGGCGCCTGCGGCGTGCCGTACACGTGGGCGTGGCGCACCCCGAGGTAGGGCGCCACGCGCGAGATGGCGTCCTGGGGCCACGCGTAGCCACGCGGGAAGATCTCAACGAACCCCGCGCCGCGCCGCAGGAAGAGGAGAAGCGCGCTATTGAACCCGTGGACGGACACGAGCAAGTCCGCTTCCGCCACCACGCGAACGAGCTCGCACGGGCTGCGCGTCGGCTCATGGTGCACGAGGCGCACGCTGCCGTCGGCACCAACGAGGGTACGGAGCGCGGCGAGCACGGCCTCAAGATTGGCCACGTGTCGGTTCGCGTCGCGCTCATACACAAGCACTCGCCTCATGGGTGCATACCGTCCATCACGCATCAGCGGCCGGCTCGCTGGCATCGCGTCGAGCCCGCACCCTCGCCAGAAGGCGGGCCGCGCGCTGCGCAGCTCGTAGTTGACCGCCGGGAAGCGCGTGCCGACCACGGTGCTCAAATTTGCCTCCGTCCAATCTTGGCCGATGCATCCGCGCCGGGTTGCACTGTGGGTAATTGAGGCGGTCGAATCGCCAGCCACGTACCCCGCGATGCGAAAGCGACCCTGGGAGAGCACGGTCTCAAACAGGAAGCGAACCATTGCATTGCTCTGCAGCACAGAGACCAAGCGTGACGGTGCGACCACCGTGCATGAAGCGTCGTGGGAGAGGCGGAGCAACCCAGCATTGCTCTTACCCGGCGCCGCCACCGACGTCCGGATGGCCACCGCGGCCGCGGCCGCTGGCTGCAAACCGTGATGAAACCAGTGCTGCGATAGTTTCGGGTCCAGGAAGAGTGGCACGCACACGGCAACGTCAGACGAGGAGGCGGAGAGCGCGCGCATTTCGCCCCCATAAATTTCGCGGCCACGCCTGACGAGTCAAGTCAAGTCAAGTCAAGTCAAGTCAAGTCAAGTCAAGTCACGAAACACAGCCTTTCGTCACATGTATTCAGACTCGACTCTTTTGCTCTCTTACAAGTCTCTCTTTCTTCAGACACGACTCATCAACACCAACTTTCTTCACAACGTACACAACCGAACTTAAAACCGAACTTCTCGATCACCGAGTTGATACGACCTCTATAATTCATTTCGGCCAGACTTAACAGACTACCATTTTGCGAATGGTCAGGTTTACCATTTTGCGAATGGTCAGGTCGTATGTGTCAGCTCAGAAGGACTCGCGTGAACGCACCGCCACTTGGTTCTTGGTCCATACACGAACCGTCGCAAATTCTAGACATACGTGTACGGTAACCACGATACACGATGAGCACACAAGAAAGAAAGGCGGCTCGCGTCATAATACTTGATATGGTCGGCGACGACGTTGACGGTGCAAGCAAGCAGCTTGTTGACGGTGGCGAGCGAGCGCAGACAGTCCCCTTGCGACCACTCCCACGGAACAACTCGCGTTGATCAAAAATAGAAGCGAGCTCATTATGGAGATCGCATTTATGTGCGAATCTGCATCTTGCCTAAAAAATCTGTTGCACACGCAAGTCCGCAGCGCAAGACCTCGACAAAACCCGACAGCAACTTCCTTGATTTAAATAAGCGAGCTTAATATAGGAGATGGCAAATTGACGTCCCAAAACTAGCGGCCAGTCTCCGCGTCGTGTGGCTCTCCTATCCTGCCCCCGCCTTTCCTCGGACTCAGTCCGTCAAGACCCCTGTGCCATAGCCGAGTACGACAGTCTCATCAGCCGCCTCGCGGCGGTTGAAGAAGAGAATGCTGCAACGCTGTTGGAGGTGGACACGTGAGCACGCCGCCCGCCCGCAGTCGAACCATTCGTCCACAATGCCAACCATTCGTCTGCCAACCATTCGTCTGCCAAGTTGCACCTGCCAGTGAGCAGTATCCAACATGCAAGTGAGCGACTGTTGTGTATCACGTGCCGCACGCAGATTCTTTCTTCTGTGGGCCTCCGCACTGATCTTCATGATGCAAGCTGGCTTC
>JWZX01001640.1:0-20346 GCA_001275005.1 Chrysochromulina tobinii | reverse complement strand
GTTCGTCGAAGTTTCGTCACTGACCTCGCAGGGTTTCGTCATCTCTTTATTAGGCAACCAGAGGGTTTCGTCATTAGGGCTACCGGTACTAGATCTCCGTACTATATAGAGTTTGTACGCTTGTCGTGCGAGTTTATATTTCGAAATCGTAATTGTAAACTAGACGGTAGGGCGTGCACCGAGCGAACAGCGATGATCGATCCTCGGTGACGACGTATACCGAGGATCGATCATCGAATCCATACGTCGTCGCACACTAACATACTACAACTAAACACACAGCGGGTCGCCCCGCGCAAACTTCGTTGGTCACCAGCAGGAATCACGAGCTTCACCTCGGCCGCAGAGCACTCCTCAGCTGAGCGACCCACTCAGCCTCACACGCGTGTGCTCGAAATTGGACGCCGGGCGGTACGTCCTCCCCGGGGATGAGCATCGATAGATGGAATCCCGCGAGGCACCACTCGAGCGACGACGCCTCGAGCGACGCCGCTTCCTCCTCGCCCCCACGCCCCTGCGATTCTGCAGTGAGGGCCTCGTCCTCAATTTCGGCGTCGCCGAGGGGCTTGCTGCTGCTAGTGCACCGCGTTCGTCGTACCTTCACCTTGCCGGTGGACAATCGTCCCAGGAGCGCTTCTCGATGTGTCGTGTCGCTCACGTCCTGATACTGGGCCTCTCCAAGTGACCAGCAGGCTGCGTCCACCGAGCCCAGCGCGTTATGATACAGCATGCACGCACGCAACACGATTCGGCCGCCCTGACGGAGCACTAGGCTCACCATGCCGTTTCGCGGGAGCCAGCCAGTGGCGGGTATCACGACCTCGCCAGCGACCTGCCTTGGATCCAGTGTCGCCACTACGTTGATCACGGGCACACGGCGTGGCTCTGGTGTTGTTGGCAGCGCGCCCGCCTCGAGCACCACAGGTAGCCGGGCGGAAGCGACCGTTGCGGCACAGCTATCATAGAAGCCGAGCTGCAGCTCGCATGTGGTCATGAAAGGCTCGGTGGCCGTTGATTGCCTACGAAGAGCGCCGAGGTGAGTGCCAAGGAGTTTTGGCAGCAGCGCGTGGTATAACTCGAAGACGTTTAGCGCCACGCGCATGCGCGAGAGGTGCCACACATCGGCCAGACCGTCGGTGCCATAGCTTGGCGTGTCGAGCTGCAGCAAGCTGGTGCCCTCCGTTGTGCATGCATGCCATCCAACCAACATACTGCGCTCGGCCGCATCCAGCATGCGTACCGTGCGCTTGCCGTGCACGCGCACAGCTTCGGACGGCACACCGTAGCGCCATATTCGCAGCGGGTGCCCATCGAATTGCAGCTGAATCTCGGTCGCGAGCTGCACGGTGCCGTTGCTCGAGGCCGCTAGCAGTGGAGGCGTATCCAAGTCAGCGCGTGCCGCATCGAAATCGAGAGCGACTGCCAGTCCACTCTCGCTGAGCTCCCAGCCGGTGAGTGGCACACGAACCGCCTCTTGCTCTGCAAGCTCGCCCTCGATCCATGTTGGCACGAGGCGCCGTGGTACAGACTGCATCAAGAGCTGGCGGTCGCGCACTCCAAGAAGCTCGCGCTCCGCGTAGCTTGGAAGCGGCGTGGGTGGCAGCGGGAAGCTTCGATGCGTGAGAGAGCGGTGAGCCACAAAGATGCTGAGACGCGGCTGTACGTCCCTCTCGAGGAGCGCATGGCGATAGGCTAGCCGTCGGCGGCGGGGTGACGAGGCTGCCATCTCTCCTTTTCGGGAATTGCCGACCCCCCCACAGAGCTGCCGACGTGCGACTAAACTCTTAAGTAAAGATATGCGTGAAGATATGTGGAAATGCAGAGTCGCGGCGGTGTGAACGTTAACACGACAATCGCGAATAATCGGTGTTCGTGAGCGTCGCGGTCAAGCACTCTCCTCGGCACAGGCACAGCCGCAGGGCATGACGGTGGTCAGCGAGTTGGTGCGCCTCGCTGGCGGCCTCGGTGTGCTCGGCGCGACGGCGACCGTCGCCGAGCGTTTGCCGACGGCGTTTCACGAAGCGGGGCATGCGACAGTGGCGGACCACGTCGCAGAGACCGGTGTGAACACCGACAAAGGATGGGTTGGACACTTCTTCGGCTCACGACCACTGCTGCGATATGCCACCATCACACCGCGTGTGACCGAAAAGGGGCAGTACTATCTCGGCGAGACGAAGCTCACAGTACGCTGGCGCGACATGTCGCCGCATCTTCGATGGTCAGCCACTACCGCAACCACCGCCACCACCGTATCCTCCACCAGCGAGCTGCCGCCCACTCTCGAGTGCAGCAGCGTCGTCGCCGAGTGCCCAGCGATACTCCCGAGCCTGGCCCGCATTGCATACCTCTTCGGGGGCCACTGCGCCGAGCAGCGCCTCTATGCGGCGCCTTACTCGTGGTACGGGCACTCCACGTCTGTCTGGACGCACCTGCCCATCGGCGAACGACTGTCTCGTCTGATCGCGAACCCCGCGACAGCCACGGGCGACCTGCGCAAGGCGCAGCAGGTGGCGTGCGCCGCACTGTCGACGGACGCACCCGCCGGCGCTCCTCCATCGCTGGTCGTCAAGGCTGCCTTCGAATTTGCGGATGCAATTGTAGCGTCGCGCTGGGCGGCGGTCTGTGCCCTCTCGGGGGCTCTCATGGTGCGTGGCACCGTCGACGGCGCGCAGCACGAGGAGCTCATGCGCCAGCACCGCTGTGCGCTCAGCGGCGCACCGGATGAGTGCGCGTGCAGTCGGCAGCCCAGCGGCGGCCTCCTCCGTCACCCGCTCGATCTCATGCTTGATCTCGCGGCGCCGTACCCGTTCACGTTCGGCATGCTGTGGGGATTGTTCTTGTGCCCGGCGCTCGACCCAGCTCTCGCACCAAAGCACGCGGTGTGCGTGCGATGATTCCGCGGCCGTTGGATCACGCAGCAGGTCTCACGGTGACGGTCAGATGTTATCCAGAGATAATGTCGCGGATCCGTATACAACTGGTAATACGTTATCCACGGTCAGATTCTCAATGCGGTAGCCCGGCCGGCAACCACGCGGTTAGGTCACCACGTGCTAACGCATTGAAAATATTACTGACATCGTTATCCATGCAGCCACACCCACACAGAGCAGCCTGACCCAATTGCCCTGACCAGCTGACCTCCCGTCCGTGCCTTGAACACGGCCACACGACGTGACACAACAGCGGACGGGAGCCGGTCGGATCCGTTACAACTTGCCGTTTCCCCCTACCGTTTCGATAGTTATCGAGGCTCAGTGCAGCGAGCGATGTAGCACGACAATAAGCTACGGCCAGAAGGCAGAGCGCGCGCTTTGGCCTCCAATCTGCAGCTCATGGCTAGTTGTCGAGCCCGAGAGCGATCTTCATGATCTCGTACACAAACATGTGGATACCCAGCCCCGGAATCGCGCGCAGCATCGTCGGGGCCAGCCCGTAGAAGAGCGCGGTCCACCCTTCCTTCTTGATGATAGTTTGCAGGCAGTTGAAGATGTTCGAGTACTTGGCTGCACCGACGGCACCCGAGACTTGCATGCGCCGCCGCACGGTGTCGAGCGGGTAGGTGAGGAAGTGAGCGATCGCGCCTGAGAGGGCCCCCGCGACGAGCGTCCAGATCGGCGGTAGCTTGTCCAGGCTATTCCTCGGCAGCGCGGATTTGAGAATGTCATACAAGCCAAACTTGATGCCCTCGAAGGGCAAGACGCCGAGTAAAGTGGCCCACACGCCCGAGTACAGACCGAGCAGGCCGTCGGACGCAATAACCGCACGAAACGTCGATATCAAGTTGTTGTATTGAGTGCTCCCGTCTTGAATGCGGTACGCCATACGCGTGCGTGCGAGTTCGAGCGGGTACGTGCAAATCACGGCCGTCACGCCAGCGAGACCGCCAGCGATGGAGCTTACGGACGCGCCGTTGATGGTCGGGAGAGCGGCGGCGACCCCTGCCTTGTACATGTCGCTGCACATCATGAGGACACCCTTGTTGGGGATGACGCGAATCACATTGGCAGTGTTGCCGCGCCACAGGCCAGTCCAGCCCTCGGCTCTCACCACATCGGCGAGCAGCTTGAGAAAGTTGCCGTTGTCTCCAGCCTGTGACATGATTTTTACGCGCTCGAGCGGCGCGACAACTGACTTTGCCAATGCGCCGCTCAGCCCACCAGCCAGGATAAGCATTGCACTCTTTGTGGCAGGCTTGTCGAGCCAGCGTTTTGGCTTCTTGTCTTTGCCTGCTGCAGCCTTTGGCTCGTCTTTGCGCTCGTCTTTGCTAAGCAGCTGCAATCCCGATGCACTACACACGAGCAGCAGCGTCAGCAAAGGCACTGGCCGACTCATATCGGTCGACGAGATCAATCGCGACGAAAGGAGATGTGTTCTCTCGAGTTCCGCGAGCGGTTTCGTCAAAATTCACGCGACATGAGTTGGAAGTGTGGGGTTTCGTGCGTGCGGAGAGTCCCGCGTCATTGCGTGCGACAATTGAGCCCCAAACTCCGGCATAATTATCTCCGAAACACGATCATCGGGCCGCGGCGGAAACCGACGAATCGCCATCAGCGGCCCCGCTTGCTCCTGAACTCACCGCCGCGGGCTGCACAGGTGCGATTGCGGCCGCGAGGTGGGAGAACATTTTCTTCCACTCGTATTTGTCGTTAGCATGCGTCTCAAAGTACGCGAGGCCAACCGTCGAGCACCACAGCGCGGCCTCGCGGCGTTTCACCTGGCGCTCGCGACCTTCGTCGAGGATGTGAGCGAGCACCACATTCGAGCCCGTGGCCACCCGCGAGCCCGCGCTCAGCCGATGTTGCTGCACCGCGGAGTACCACCTTTCCTGACAAGCCTGGAAGGAGGCGGTGCTTCCCGCGTCGAAGACGAGAATGCACGCCTGGATCGAGCGGTAGAAGGGCACAATGAGCGATGTCAACGAGTCGCGCCCGGGCGTATCGAGCATCTGCACGATGAGCCGCTGCCGAATCTGGCGAGGTGGAGATTCTGCTTGAAGTGAGACGTGAACGGAGTGCCACGAAGGCTCGACCGACTTCTGAAGTGTCCCGCTTCCGAGTGCATCGGGCTCGGTGATGCGGCGGCAGAAGAGCGTCTTCCCTGATCCCGAATCGCCAATCAGCATGACTGTCATGATCGTCTCCGGTACTTCCTGCAGCAGATCGCTCCCGCCCGTGCCGCTGGTGCTCACCCACACGAGCTTATCCTGTCTTGTAGAGCGCTCCACCTCATCCTGGGCTTCTTCGTACGCAACCTGTCGCGAGCGGCTTCCCAATGATAGGCCCAGTCCAATGCCGGCCGCGATGGCGATCAGTTCGAGCGCCATTTCGGTGCAACGTCCACTACACGGCGGCAAATCGTGAAATCGACATTTTTGACATCCAGCACACAAAACCCGCCGTGAAATCTGCACGTGAAATCGACACGCGTGATTCGTGAAATCCACAACCCGCCGTGTCTGATCACACCGAGGGTCCTTTTCCGTTTTTGGCACAAGTTCGAAGCGGGGAACTGCTATCCACCACCACCACCACCTCCTCCTCTCCCTCCTCGCCGCTTCTCCTTCCGCTCATGCATCTGCTTGCGCTTGCCGCGGGAACGCTTCAGTGCGGCCTCGCGGCTCGCCGTCAGCGCCTCCTTCGCGGCCTGCTCTTCAGCGCGCAGCTTCTTGTTGAGCAGCTGCAGCTGCGCCGCACGCAGCGTGTCGCCCCATAGCTGGAATGCCACCTTGCACGAGGCACGGTAGTCGGGCCGTCTGCAGTGGTAGCCGAGGTATGAGCGCACGGGGCGCGACATCGACCGTCGCGAGGCCGCCCACGCAGCCTCCTCATCGTCCTCGCTACCCTCCTTGCCGCCCTCCTTGGTCTGGTTGGGCTTCGGCCCTTCCTTCCGATTGCTGAAGTACTCGTTCACCATCTTGTGCAGCTTCGGCTTCGCGCTCGCCCATTCAAGGACCCCAGCCTCGTTGATGCGCACGTCGTGCCCAGGGTCGTAATTATTGTCCAGCAGGATGTGGTACCGGTTCGTGTAGTCGCGGTCCGCGCGGTTGCCGTGCCAAATGTGCACCACGACGCCCGGAGTGTAGCTCACATTCGTCGGGCCCGCTAGGAGGGTCAGCTTGCGTCCAAAGGCGCGCACATCCTCCTCCATGGCCTTGGGCATCTTGCGGGAGACCCCGAAGTAATGGCCCGTGAAGCCATTGAGCATGATGCGATCGCCGCCGCCGATGATCGACCGGTCGTAGAAGCCGTTGACCATCACCTCGCGCCTGGCTGCCCACGCAAAGCCCGGGTGCCCGAGCAGAAAGTTGGAGCGGAAGCACATGTCGGGGAAGGATTGCAATCCCAGGCCTGCGGAGTGGTAGACGGCGCCAACGCCCTGCCCAAGCGGCAGGGTGCCGAGCGTCTCGAGAAAGTCGGAGCCGTCTTGGTTGGCGCTCAGATACGTCATCCACCCAAACGGCTGCACCACTGGGAAATGGTCGAGCAGCTCGGAGGTCTCGACCACCCAGTCGTCGTTGAGGAAGATGAGATCCGAATCGAGCCACATGACCTTATCGACCGAGTTTGGCAAGTTCTCGAGCGCGATGTTGAGCAGCCGCTCCTTTTGCCACAGGGTGTTACCGGCCGAGGTGCGTCGATGGATGAGGATATCGCAGTCGGCGGGCTGCCGCTGCTTCTGCTGCGACTGGCCGTCGCCGCCGCCGCCGCCGCCTGTGTCGCCACCGCCCTTGCTGCCCGCGTCCGCTGCCTCGTCCGCATCGAGCAGAGCCCCGTCGCCGCCGTCGCCGTCGCCACCAACCTCGGCCGCATCGTCGTCGGGCCCACGCAGCTGGAAAGGCTCGTCGCCGAAGACGAGCTCGACGCAGAGCATCTGCAGCCCCTGCGCCGCCACCGACGACCGGAACTTGCGGAAGTTGTCCACCTTGTTCTGGTGGCGTCCCGGGTTGAAGAAGGTCGTGATGCCGATGAACCTGCCGTACGAGTCCGAATCGATCCATGAGGCAAGACGCGTCGTCTTGAACGTACCGGCACCGCCGCCGCCCACGCCCGCTTCGGCCGCGCCGGCGCTGGCGTGCTGGCTCGTCGCAGCGGCAGCCAAGCTGGCATCCGAATCGAGCCCTTCCATGCCCTCGCCCATCTGCGCACGCACCGCTGAGTCGTCGACACCACCGGCGTCCGGGTCGTCCTCCAGATCGTCGATTGCGGCAGCGACCTCCTCAGCTTTCGAATGTGATTGCGTCGCAGCGCCGGCAGTGCTTGCCCCTGACAAGGGCGGCGGTGAAGGCGCTGCGCGCGGCCGTGAAGGTGGCGGTGGCGAAGGGTGCACAGGTGGCGTCGGCGCGGCACGCTGACCGTCTGCGGCTTGGTCTGCGGACACACGAGGCTGCTGCTGTGCCGCACCACCACGCGCGTCGAAGAGAGAGCCTTTCGCCTCGTCGGCGTGCTCACTCGCGTGCTCACGCACCCACTGTACAAGTGTGAACGTGGAGAGCTGGAAGTAGAGGAAGCCGACAACCATGAGGCACCGCCGCGCTGTGGTGCTGCACGCACAGGCGTAAGGCTGGGCATTAGCGGGCGGGTTTCGAATGGGTAGCGCGCTCTGGCGGACGCGGATGCGCCTTGAGCTGCTGAAAGAAGGCATTGGACTGTGCCCAGCGGTGCGCGACGAGCGCCCGGCGCTGCGCTGCGCTGTGACAGTGCGTGGGCGGGGGGCGGCGTAAAACCAGCCAGCCTCTGGCGTGTTCGGGTACACCAGAAATTTATGTCGCGGCCGCACGATTGTGTCGAGAGGTTCGCGCTCTCTGATTTATTATCATTCAAGAACAGTTGCCCAAGAAGATTTTCATTTGCTTTTGCCTGTGTGGCCAAGTGGTTAAGGCAACGGCTTTACATGCCGGGGGTCATCGGTTCGACTCCGATCATGGGTATTTTGCCCGGAAGGGAAGCCATATCACCGGCTGGCGTTACGCCTTCCCTACTCGGCGATATGCCTTCCCGGTGCGATATGCCTTCCCGGTGCGATATGCCTTCCCTTCCGGGAACAGTCTCCTATATCCTTCTAAAGGAATTTTCAGATTTCCGAAACGAACGCGGCAGACGGCGGAGAACATGCCCCATACCCAGGGCTCTCCGTATCCCCCTGATCTGGTTCCATGATGGATACTGTACCATGTGATCGACACCTTCACGTTGAGTTCAAGCTGCGTAACTTTGGGCGCCAAGCAGCCCGCAGAAAAGCGTCGTTTTGAGCGGCCTGGTGTTCGCGCGGATGTCCATGCCAGCCTCCTCATCGCTGGCGGACACGTGCGTCGTGTGCGGCAGGCAGCCGCCACGATTCATCTTCTTTGCATTGTCGGGCTCTCTGTGCAACATCGCGCAGCTGGCGCTAGACCGCGCCCTCACCTTGGTTCTTCCGCCGGATGTCTGGTGGACTCCGACGGCGTCCTGGACACTCTCGTACACTTTCACCGTGCCGTTGCGACACTTGTCCCATGCGTACTGCGTATTCGGCCAGCACGCCGATCCCTTTTGGCTCGCTATGAGTAAGACGTTCATGACGTATGTGAGCACGATCGTGGCGTCTACAGCGGTCAATATGCTGCTGGTTTGGGGCGACGTGTGCAAGCCAGACATTGCGTTGATCATCACCGCGTGCTTCTCTGTGGTGTGGAGCTACGTGGCGCTCAGAAACGTGTGGCGCGCTGCTGACAGTATACATGAATACCCGGGCAGAGGCGAGTACCAGCAGCTGGCGGGCAGAGGCGACCCGAGCGATTTTGAGCAGCTCACTCATCTAACATCAGATTCAGTGGAATTAACATCAGAAACAGCGGAATTAGTCTCAGACTCAGCGGCGCCAGAGTCACCACCTGCACCGTTGGATTCATCGCGCAGTCGTGAGCCTTCACCACCAATGACAAGGGGTACAGTGATTGTATTGTGACACGTTAGTTTGTGATCGTCTTGCGCGCTCCGTACCGCGCGGGTTCGCGCGTGTGTACTGGCCGTGATGGCCTTCCACACGTTACATGTGTCGATGACGTGTGGCTTCAGGTGTTTTCGCCTTTTCCTCCGGCAATTTTTGCGTGCTACCTGCGCGCACACGCGCCGCACGCGGCACGGCGCACCGACCCGCGCGGCCGCGCGCGAAAACTGTGTGAAATCCGATCTAGGAGGTACGACGTTATCGAACCAGAGACCAACACTCACTGCCGCTCACGTGTCAGCGGTGGGGCTCGGGTCTGCATGAGCAGGGGACAACCTCCTGCGTTTGTGTTTGTGTGCCCGAGTCAGATTTGTAACTGACCCTAGCTACCTACACATTGGCAGCGACCAGCGAGCCTGAGTGATCATCTTGCGGAATGTGCGGGTTGAATGTCTTACTCTTACTTGCTGAAGGTGCAATGCTCAGCTGTACGCCCTGTCCGTCTGCACGGTCGCCAGGCCCACGAGCGGGGCGGACGTCCGAGCGACGCCGTACTTCTCACCAAAATGGTCTTCAACTTCGATCATGTAGCTGTGTATGAGGAGCAAGGATGGCAGCGGATAGGTCACCATCGGTGATGGGGCCCACGGCCGCACTGGAGCCAAATGCGCCTTGAACCGAACCGGCGACGGCGTCCTCGTTGCCAATGAGCAGTTTCATGGCGTCGAGCACCGCCGGCGAGCTCACCTCCCAAGCGGTAGCCAAGCATTTGCCCTCAAGGGGCACTCCACTCGGCAGGTACTGTGCGACGCGCTCACAGTGAAGGGTCGCGCAGCCAATGAGCTCGAAGCGCCGTTGCAGGCGCGCGGCAAACTCCGAACCGTGGAGCGGCAGCAGGACGACGGCGCACGTCGGCATCGGAGTGTTGCCGACCGCGGCGCGCTTCCATAAATTTTTTTGGCTTAGCCAAGAAGCGCAAAGTGGCCATACAAGTAAGGTCGGTACACCGGGGGACAGCGGGTGACGTGGGGTTTGTTATCGAGTTTGGGGGGGTTTGTTATCAGGATACGTATCCCATGTATCGCGCATGTATCGTGCATGTATCCCGCATGTATCTTGATGACCTCTGAGGATACATGTATCCCGCATGTATCCCGCATGTAACTTGCATCTGAGATACGTACTTCTCCGGATACATTTGAGATACATGTATTCCTCATGTATCCCGCATGTATCCTCCATGTATCCTCGAACCGCTGCAGATACATGTATCCCATATGTATCCCGCATGTATCCCACATGTATCTCTTATGTATCCTACGTGCGTTCCTCCTCGCAGGTGTGCCTACCTTGCAACAGCTACAGGGGCGCGCAAAGGAGATGAAGAGGGCGAGGACTGCTGCCGTGCAGCTCGACCAGCTCATTGACTTGAAGAACCTGGCACTCACATACTTTCAGCCCATGCCAGAACCACTGACCCTGATGCCACCCTCGGGCACACAGCTAGCGGCCCAGCAGACGGAAAGAAGGCGGGGCTCATGGGGAACAATCGAAAGGCACCGGTGCCAGCCCTTCAACGCGAGCCCCAAGTGGAGCCCGACTCGAGCGACGAAGATGCGGAGCGCC
The DNA here is from genome assembly GCA_001275005.1 of Chrysochromulina tobinii. Classification (NCBI taxonomy): domain Eukaryota; phylum Haptophyta; order Prymnesiales; family Chrysochromulinaceae; genus Chrysochromulina; species Chrysochromulina tobinii. The sequence goes on along the minus strand of JWZX01001640.1, from coordinate 9,789 downwards.
TTCAGCTCCTTGGACAGCAGGGCAAATAGAACAAGCCCAAGATACGTATCCTTGATGTATCTGCTGTGTATCTCGAGCGTATCTTGTGTGTATCCAGCGCGGCTCGGACGGAGCGTCCGAGATACATGTATTGTGATGTATCCTGATTGTATCCTGAAGTGTCGTCATGACGCGTTCAAGATACATGTATCTTAATTTTGTATCCCGGTGTATCCTGATGTATCGTGATGAAGAATCCAAGATACATGTATCCTGACATGTATCCAGTGTGACACCAAGGAAGTACCAAGGAAGCGCCCAAGATACATGTATTTTGATGTATCTGATGTGTATCCCAAAATGTATCCTGGACTCGTTTGGGATACGTGTAAAATACATGCAAAATATCAAGATACATGTATTCCCCTGGAATGTAACAGGGCATTTAAGATACATTTGAGATACATCAGGATACACGAGGGATACATGTATCCTTCAGGATACACGCAGGATACATCACAATACATCAGGATACGTATCCTGATAACAAACCCCCCCAAACTCGATAACAAACCCCCCCTGACCCCCGGCGGGACGAGTGTCAAGGTCGTCAAAAGGGGAGTCTTCAGAGCTCGATCTGTTTGGTTTCGGGCCCCGAAACGTTGCTTTGTTATGACTGACCTAGCGGAGCACGTTTGTTGTCGTTGTCGTTACGCCTTTCACTGCCGCTCAAAGGATCGCCGAGGTTCCGCGTCGTTCGGTCCGTACACGTACAGTACGGTACACATGACCGGCCGATCGTGTGCAGATCGTGTGTGTGTGTGTGTGTGTGTGTGTGTGTGTGTAGAAGGGGCCACATGCACAGCCCGAGCGCACCCAAGAGCCCTCATAGACATACCGGCTCTCGGCTCTGCTGCTCAGGCGAGGGCCTTCGCCTTCTCATGATCGAACGCGTGGACGGTGTTCACGAAGAAGGCGGCGTTGGGCTCGGGGGTGGTGGGCTCGATGCCGTGGCCAAGGTTCATCACGTGGCCGGTGTCCCCCGCCGCCTTGAGAATCTTTTCGGTCGCCGCCTTGATCTCGTCTGGGGTCCCGTCGCGGAGCAGCTCGGGGTCGAGATTGCCCTGCAGGCTAATCTTTGGGTAGCCTGCGGCCGCCAGCAGCTTCTTGGCCTCGCCGAGATCGATCGTGTGATCGACCGAGATGACGTCGACGCCTGACTTGGCCAGCCGAGTGAGCAGCGCGCCGCCGCGCGAGTGCTTGTCAGGGGCCATGTAGACTATGATAGGCACGTTCGGGTGCTTCGCTTTGATGCCGTCGACCACCGCCTTCTGGTAGGGCGCGGCCCACGTGTCGAATTCGGCGGGCTCGAGGTGTCCCGCCCACGAGTCGAAGATTTGAATGACCTGCGCGCCCGACTCGATCTGGTAGCAGGCGTATTGCGCGATGTTTTGGGCGAGCAGCGACAGGATGTCCTTCACTAGACTGGGGTTCGACTCGCGCAGAGCTCGGGTCTCGGCGAAGCCCGTCTTGGTGCCGGTGGCGCCCTCGATCAGGTAAGTGCCGAGCGTGAACGGCAGCCCCACGAAGCCGAGCACTGTCGCGCCCGATCCCTTTACTGCCGTGCGCAGCTTGCCGAGAACCTCGCCCACGAAGGGCACGTCGCGCTGCGGGTTGAAGGCACCGTGGTCGGTCATGCGCTTGAAAGCCTCGCGCGTGCGGATGGGCTCGATGGCGACGGCACCCCCCTCGCTGATCTGAAAGCCGACACCCATGGCCGGAAGTGGCGTGAGGATGTCGCTGAAGAGGATGACTCCGTCGACGCCGTACGCGCGCCACGGCTGCAGCGACACCTCGAGAGACACGTCCGGCGTCTCCGAGCGCTCGCGGAAGGTTGGGTACTTGGAGACGAGCGCTCGGTAGCACGCCATGTGGCGCCCGGCCTGGCGCATCATCCACACTGGTGTTCGCTCGACCTTCTCGCCACGCGCCGCTCGGAGCAGCAGAGGCTCGTCCAAAGCGCTCATCGACACGTGTGAACGCATGGACGATGCACTCACTGCAGCGCCGCCGATGCCTGCGACGGACGGTCAAGTGGTGGTGAGCAGGTGTGGGAGCATGCGGGGGAGTATCTTGCCGGTAGCTTACCGTAGCCAGTGACCTGCGAGGCCAGCAAGAGTGCCGACAACATGGCGCTAATGAACTGTTGGGAGCGGGGCTCCTCGGGGCTCTGCAGCTCCGAGAGAGATGGCAATCGACAGGTGTACCGGTAATGAAACCAATCCCTTTTTTGAAGCCGCTTACCGCGAGTTCTGTGAACATGAACATAGTGGCACCTAGACTAGCCAAAAAGTCACAGTGGGAGCCATGCCCGGGAGCACAATTTCCTCGGCGGGCTGCATCGTGGCTCAAAAGACCGCCTGCGCGGCCGCGTACTCGTACGCACCTCCCATCTGCGCGCGCACCAGCTGCACGACGGCCTCCGCACCCATCTCCTCGGTGAGGTCAAAGACCTTGTCCGTCCCTCCGCCCAGGGTTACTTTCGGGTTGTCTGACAGCCACATGTCGAGGGTTGCCCGCGTCAAGCCCGCTTGGAAGAGCTGCTGCGCCAGCTCGTCTGCCGCGACATCCGCACCGCACCACACCGCGCGCTCCTTGAGGCCTTCGAGCGGGCCTGCGCTCGCGTGCACCACGTTATTGGGCATGCCCGGAGCTTCAGAGAGCCCGAGCTCTTGCCACATGCTGAGCATCACGTTGCGGCACGAGCCCACGCTGGCGGCCTTCGGGTCAGTCGCGCCAATCACGTCGCGGCGAAAGCGTTGCCACGAGAGCTCGGCCTCGTCCCACTCGCAGACGAGGTACCGGACCATAGCGCCTGGCGTAACAAAAGCTTGCCGCATCGCGGGATAGAAGCCATTCACGGTGAAGAGAGCGTCTCCAGCCTTATCGATCCGCGAGATGTAAGTACCCGGCGCCAGCTTCAACTGCAAGCCGCCTCGCCACATCGTTTCGAGGGACAAGCCGTCGACGCCGAGGCTCGTGAGGGCTTCAGTGTTGGTCATCGTTGACATCACCGCCGTCGCCCATGGCATGCTGTAAGTCGATTCGAAGGCCTTGAGAGCGTCCGGCGTCAGGGCTAATTCGCTCGGAGGAACATCCATCGCCAATGTCGCCAAGGATCCATAATGCTGATCGATGAGCTTCCGGCTGTCAATCTCCTCGGCAGTCTTGACGCCCTCGTCAACGATGCTTAAGCCCGCCGCCATGAGATGGCTGCGCACAAATGCGGAGACGGTGTCCGTGGATGCGTGCGGCTTCACAAATACCAGCGCAGTGTTTTTGAGCGCAGAGCACGCAGTCGTGGCGCAAAGGATGCACAATAGGCGCATGGATGCGATGGCAGAGGGTCGCATGTGTTTGTCGTCCGATCACGCAGGGACAGTCCTACAAGTAGCTTGTGTGAGGCAAACCCCGCCTGGAGACTTCAGCCGCTCTCCGGTTCCGAGATTTTGCCACGCGCGCTCAACGCGCGCAACGATCTTACTTATCAACGTCACACAGGCACCCTGCACAGTGGGATACGAATCGGGCATGCTCGGCCGCAAATACTCGTGTCCAGTGCTGAGACTGCAACACACGGACCGCACATGGTACAGCTCTCCTTCACTCCTTCTCCGCCCCAGCACCTTCCCCTCTCTTGCCCCGCTCCGAGCCTCGTCCGAGTTGGACCCTCTACGAGACGACCGAGAGCTTGCCGTCGCTGTCGAGCAGCACGACAGGCTCGCCTGCCGCCGCGTAGCCAGCGTCGCGCGCGGCCTGGACTGGGTCCTCCACGGGGCCCTTGATGGGGTAGACGCCACGGTTGACAATCAGCTGGCGGCACACCTTCATCGATGGCGAGATCGGCACGATGGGCATGTCCGGGCGGCACGCCGAGACGGCGCGCGCGAGGTCGCCCCAGCCGTTCTCCATGACCACGATGGCGGCCGCTTCAGAGCTCTCCGCGAGCACGGCCGCCGACTGCGCGACCGCATACATGGAGCCAAGGGCATCGGGCTCGACGCAGTAGAGAGGGTACTGGTCCTGCTCACGCGCCCACTGCTCGGCGTGCGTGATGATGCTCGACTGCATACCGATGCTCCCGTCGGGGTACAGTCCGTTGGCCGACTCGCCCGAGAGCATAACGGCGTCGGCAAGCTCGAGCACCGCATTAGTAACGTCAGACACCTCAGCGCGAGTCGGGCGCGGGTTCTTCTGCATGGACTCGAGCATCTGCGTGGCGACGATGACGGGCTTGCCCGCCTCGACGCACATGCGCACCATCTCCTTCTGCCACGTGGTCACCTCCCAGATGTCCACCTCAACGCCCAGATCACCGCGCGCCACCATGACGCCATCAGAGGCGTCGACAATCTCCTGCAGGTTCTCCAGGGCCTCCGTCGTCTCCACCTTCGAGATGATCATTGGCGGCGGCGTGTTCTTCGGGTCCGGGCAGTACTTGTTGTGGCACTCCATCACGTACTCGCGGATCAGCTCGACGCCCTCCGCCGAGCGCACAAAGCTCGCGGCGATGCAGTCGATGTCGTTCTGGATGCCGAACGCGATGTCTGCCCGATCCTGTGTCGACAGCGCCGGCAGCCCGGTCTTGATGCCCGGCAGGTTGACGCCCTTGCGCTCGCCGATCTCGGACGTGTTGATGATCTCGCACTCCACCGACTTGTCGTCCACCTTCTTCTTCACCACCAGGCTGATCAGGCCGTCGTCCAGGAGCACCTTGGTGCCCGGCACGAGCTTCTCGGTGAGCTTGTCGTAGCCCACGTACAGGTTCTTGTTGTCGGATGCGCCGTCGAGGGCCGGGTCATTGCTCAGCACGATCATCTCGCCCTTGACCATCTCGATCTTGGCCTTGCGGTTGCCCGTTTCCTTGCAGATCTTGAGGCCACCCATCCGGATCTCCGGGCCCTTGGTGTCGAGCATCAAGTTGATCCGCTCGCCGCCCTTGGCCTTGCGCAGGTTGCCCGTGCGCAGGAAGAACTCGTCTTTGGTCGCGTGCGAGAAGTTGCAGCGCATCACCGACATACCGGCGGCGAGGCACTTTTGAAGCGTTTCAAACTCCTCCGAAGCCGGGCCGACGGTGGCCACGACCTTGGTGAGCGGCATAGCCGCCATCATCGGCGTGGAGCCGCGGAACACCGTTTGAGTGGGCTGCGCGCGGGGGGCTCCGACGACAAGGGCATCACCGCCCTGGAGGGCCGCCAGCACCAGGCACAAGGTCTTTGCAACGTAGAGCATTAGGCCGTCGGCTCGAGGGTGTCGCGTCGCAGATCGGCAGAATTTCTTGACCTCCATGATGGGAGATTCGGAACTTCCAGGAACCGATTGCTTCGAGAGCAATTTAACGCCGAGCACTGTTGTGGGACTCTACGCTCTCCGAGCCTTGGGTGAGTTTCTTCACAGTTTCTTCACAACGCTGCAGACAAATGGAGGAAAACGTCAGTGGGGCGGAAAAAGAGGCCGAGGCTAAGTACGCACGCACATATTCGCATGCTCCTCACGACGCCCGGCAGCCAAACGCGCTCGCGGCATATGTGAATTCACGCTCCCATGGCTCACAACAGCCTCCCTTTGCCTTGCTGTGCTGTGCTAGGCTGGCAGCAAGGTATGGAGGCGCACTGCCGAAAAGGCCAAACCTGCTCGGCGCCAAAGAGAAGCGATACTTCGACTCGGCCGATCACAACATGAGCGCTCAGCACGTGTCGCCTTCTGCACCACCTGCTGCGGCGAGTTCATCAGCACCGGCGCAGCCTGCCACTCAGATACTCGACCATCCAGAGCAACCACCGAGGATCCGTTGACGATCCATCATGACGGCGAGGTACCCGTGCTTTCACTCCGCCATCCCCTGCTGCATGTGAGGGTTTCTTCCGATGCTACTCGTAGCAGCTGGGCAATAGTACAGGCAGGCGCAGGGTCACGGGTGTCCGCGCCAAAATCACGCTACCATATCACATGTCTGATGGTTAGTTTGATTATGATTGATTGTCATTTTTTGGAACGGTCATACGCGATCCAAGATCCCCCGGCAATCCCTCCCGTCGCCGACAATCCAAGACCCCCCGGCAGTCCCACCCGGCGCCGACACGAGCGGGGACACGCCTGGGTCACCGCGCTGCCGCTGCGGCCGGGTGACGGCGACGGCCGAGTAAGCGAGTATTTAAGCAGACTAGCTTTTTACACATTTTAACTTAAACGTTTGTTAAACTTAACTGTTAACCGCGCAGGCGCCCATGCAGGCGCCATTGGCAGGCGCACTGCGCGGCGAGCGATTGGTTGGACGCCCTTGCTGCCACTTGCAGAATCAGGGCCTTCAGGCTTCAGCTTCACGCACTCAGCCGGGTCGAGGTCAGGCGAGTTACCCTGTCGGGTGTTTCAAGGACATATAGTCGGCCGTGATCTTGACCGCAGACCGACATCTCAGGGTTCAGCAGATTTAGCCCTCTTCGGGTTTCGGGTTCCCGGGTTTCACGTGTTCATGGCAGTGGTGGCGGCTGGCGGGCTTCAGTGTGTGTTGCTTGGTGTGTTGTCGGGCCGTCTCGGGCGCCGCTTTGGGCGCGCCGCAGGCCTGAGAGACTCGACACGCGAGCGACGCAACCGGCAAGGGCGCAACTCTCAACTCACATCGACAGTCCAATTGACAGCCCAGCGAGAGCCGAGAATTAAAGAGAGAATTTACAGAGAGAGAGAACTTTGTAACTTACTAAGCTACCTACACATTGGCAGGACCCCCTGAGTTGCGGTGGGGGAATTTGAAGGGGAGGTCGGCGTGGGAGTAAGGCGTCATGCGACATGGGAACATGGAATTATACAGAATCTAGAGGTATAGATATAAACAGGACAAGAAACAGGAGTCACTGTTCTGTGTTCACGGATCACGCTGCGCGCGAGGGCGGCGGCGGCGGCGCGAGAGCCGATCCGAAAGCCGCGGAGCGCGGTAGCCGGTAGCCCGGTACGCGGTTAAGACGTTTATATACGCGGTTTGGCGCGGTTAGCCGGGCGGCGCGGAGCGGCAAACGCAGCCGCCCCAGCGGCGTCTCTTTGGCTCCACATTTGTGGACAACGTTGCACCGGGTGAGTTGTGTGAGGGCAGGAGTGCAGTGTCAGTTGAAAGAGTGTCTTTATCCTACACAGCATCATGGTTGCACAGCAGCAGTGTTACGGTGCCGCTCTCGATCAAATGTAGCTCGCCGGGGGCGGTTCGAGGTTCAACGCGACAAAGGCGCCGACGAGCGCCATGCAAATTGTGGCAACAGCCACCACCAGTTTTACGTTTGGTGTGATGTTGTCGAGCTGCTCGTCTTCGCGGAAGTCCAGGGGGCTCTCAACCAGACCTCTGAAGTATCCGGGTGGCGGCTCAAAATTTTCCTTGCTTTTGACGCTCAGGAAACGGTGATGTCGACGATGCGACGTCGTGATGATTGATGAACGCACATAAACTCTCTCGAAGCTATCAGCGCACTGTAACGCGAGAAGGAGCGTGATGCCGACAAAGCGTCGCGAGAACTCCATCCGAAGAGAAGGTTTCGAGAAGTCAAGTCAAGTCAAGTCAAGTCATGTCAAGTCAAGTCAAGTCAAGTCAAGTCAAGTCAAGCACGAGTTCAGTGAAGGTGTCTGGCAAGTGTGCATGAAAAGCAAATACATGTAATACGTTGACCCATCTGTGCCATCTATGTCCGTTTGTCCAAGAGGTTCAAGTTCAGTTACTACATAAACAACGTACAACGACAGTGCTATGGAGGCTAGCAGTGGGGGTGAGAGTCGACGGAGAGGATGAGGCACAATTGAACTTGTCCCCTCGTCGGTTGAGGTTTTGAGGAGATCCGTTGGAAAACTGTTCTCCATTCTTGTGAAACCCTGCGTCACCTCCCGCATCCGTTCGTTGCAGGGGAGCGCTTCGACACTTCGCTTGCAGCTTTTCAGTTCCAGGTGGGCCGCGACCCTTCGTGAGCGCGGTGAGGCGCGCGGCGGGCGCCTCGGGGTCGTCGCAAGCATAGCGTCGGGGCCAGGAGCACCTGCGCTGCAAGCGCCCTGCGTGACGCTGCAAAAGCGGATGGCCACACCACCCCGATGGTCCCTGACCCTCTCCAGGTGCCAGTGACGCATGCAAACCTCGGATCTCTCTCGCGCGCGCTCTCTCGTCTCTCGCAGGTTTCTTGAGCGGACGGTTTTCCGCGTGTTGTCGGACGATCAACAGCATGTCGAAAGTCGCACCCGCTCTCCACAACCCAAAATGGCCAACCATGGAAAACCTCGTCAAGATGATGGAGGAGAAGGACTCGAGCCACTTGAACTTGGACAAGGCGCTTCCGCCTGCGCAAAGTCTCGCGCCCATGCTCGACACTGACGTGATGAATGGGCGTACGCACACAGCCGACGACTTTCGTCACCGTCAGAGCGCCTTCGGCGCGAACCTGGTTGAGGAAAGGAGGCTGACGACGTACTGGGAGTTTTGCAAGGACGCGCTGGGCGATACGACGATCCAGCTGCTGCTCGTCATGTCGATTATCTCGATCGTCATGGAGAGCACCGTTGGGGACCACAAGGCAACCGGTTGGATCGATGGCTTCGCGATCATGCTCACCTGTGCTTTTGTTGTGAACGCTGGTTCCATCATCAACTTTCGCAAGCAGGCCCTCTTCGCCAAGCTTCAGGATGCCCTCAAATCGGGCAACCTGAAGCGCGTGATTCGGGACGGCGTGCAGATTGACATCAAAGATTCTGAGATCGTCGTCGGCGACATCGTCTGCTTCAACTCGGTCAACCTGGCGTCGATCCCTGCCGACGGCCTTCTCGTCGACGGCACGGACGTGAAGATGGACGAGTCGGCTCTCACCGGTGAGCCGAAGCTCATCTCGAAGGAGCCGGCGGGCAAAGACCCCTACATCCTCGCCGGCACCAACGCCGTGTCCGGTTCGGGCAAGTTGCTCATTGTGGCTGTGGGGCCAAACTCGACCGCCGGTAAGATCGCGGCCGCGGTGTACGGCAAGCAGGAGGAGGGCGAAGATGAGGGCACGCCCCTCGAGAACAAGCTCAACGGGATGGTGCTTAAGATTTCCAACACCGGCCTGGCGTTAGCTCTCATCGCTCTGATCGCCTTGTTGGCTCGTGGGCTCCCTCAGAGGGTCGAGAAGGATGAGGGCGTTGCGGCGTTCGTGGTCAAAGCGATCATGATCGCAATCACCGTCCTCGCCGTCGCCGTGCCTGAGGGTCTGCCGCTCGCCGTCACCCTCGCCCTCTCGATCTCCTCGAATAAAATGATGAAGGAGAACAACCTCGTCAAGATCCTCAAGTCGTGCGAGACGATGGGCTCTGCGACCACCATCTGCACCGACAAGACGGGCACCCTCACAGCTAATCGCATGACCGTCCGCGCCTGCTTCCTCGGCGGCGAGTACATCCTGCCTTCGGACTACGGGATCAGCGATACCGCCGGCTCAATCCTTGCTACGAAAATTCCCGCGGCGACGACGAAGCTGATCGCCGACCTCATGGCGATCTGCACGATGGACGAGTCGTTTGTCCAGCCGCCCCTCGCCCCCGGCGGTTGGCCGGTGTTCAAGGGCAATCCGACCGAGTGCGCGTTGCTCATCTGCGTTCGCACCCTCGGCCACGACTACGAACAGATTCGTAAGGAGACGATTGGCCGGTCGCTGGAGACCCAGAAACAGGGATGGAGCCAGATCTTTTCGTCCGCACGCAAGATGATGAGTTACGCTGTGCCGCTGGGCGACGGCAAGTGGCGCCTGTATGTCA